>WBMW01002946.1:671140-784091 GCA_013396635.1 Penelope pileata
TGCTGGCTCATGTTGAGTTTTTCATCCACCAGGACCCCCAGGTCTTTCTCAGCTGGGCTGCTCTCCAGGATCTCTTCTCCCAGTCTGTATACATATCTGGGATTACTTCGACACAAGTGCAAGACCTTGCACTTTGCTGTGTTGAACCTCATTAGGTTCACAGGGGCCCACCTTTCGAGTTTATCAAGTCCCTCTGGATGTGATCCCTTCCTTCTAATGTATCAACTGTACCACTCAGCTTGGTGAAATGTCATACAGAGACACTGCAAGCCACTCAAGTACATAAGAGAAACTTACGTAAGAGAAACGCACATAAGAAATGAGGCTGGTTATGGAGATGGGCCATGAGATGGCCAGTGGCTATACAAACCGATGTAGAGAAAGTAGAGGAGCAAAAATTCACATGGAATCATAACAGCAGCTGTAGTACGGCTGTGCTCACTCTGTTTCCCAAAGATGCTAAAATTGGGCTTAATTTTTTCCAACCCTTGAAAAACAATCTGTATGATTTATACACACAAATACATTAAATGAAAGGAAAAAGCTAACTTTGGCATGTAAGCGTGATATTTACAAACAAACAAGTGTTTTGTGAGAATGCTTTACAGTGTTCGATGTTTCTAAAGTTTTTAAATTAGTTTTGGAGCTTTGACCAAACGTATCTTTTGGACTTAGCTCTTTACTTTCATTCTCATTTTAAAAAGTCTCTAAATTCCCAAAGCCGAAAATACTATGTTAGACAAACTCCAACACATTGCCTCATGGTCTTTATCTCCTAAGCAAGGCAATGAAACTGTGGGTTGAGACATCTCACAAGTTCTGAACACACAGGTCCAACTGCACCGTATTACTTGGTATCTTTTTCATTTTGAAGCAAAAGAAAACCCAAAAAGGCCAGAGGATGAGCTGGTACAAGACTGATGAGTCTTCTGAATTGAGAGGAACTTTGCTGATTGATATCAGTTGACAATCTGACCCAACATGTTGACTCAAGAACATTTGCTTTATAAACAACCCGCTTGCTCTGCCAGGAACCAGAACTATTTTCAAATGGATGCATTGGGCTGCAAAGCCTTTACAGATAATGGTAAAATTAAACATGCTTTCACGACTTTTTCCTGTAAAAAAGTCACCATTGTGAAGTGTACAGGTATTTTAATTCCCATGCTTTTCCACTACCTTACCAAAGACTAATTTTTTGAATACACTTGAGTCAGCCGGAAGAAAAAGGAGACAAGCATAAACATCAGGTCAACCCTCTTTCAAGCCAGTTTCACAAGGAGCTGTGAAACTGGCTGGTTATGACGATGCTATCAAACACAGGGAAAAAATATACCCTGAGTCTACCAAAGATAAAACCTAGAAGATTTACAGCAGGTTAGAACACGCATCATCTGTGCTTTAGCCCCACGTCAACTTACCACTGAAATCCATAGTGTCACAGAGCATCACATTATTCATGCATTGTACATGGATTCTAAAATTCTGAGCAACCCTACACAATTTTTTCAGAAAATTGTTATCACTGAGTCTACCCATTCGGACAGAAGTCATTCCAAACAACTGTGACTGCAAAACTGAGGATATGAGACAGATCCCATCTTTTGGGGGTTCTTCAGGGGGTGGTGGATGCTACCCCTGTCAGATCAAAACAGCTAAATCTTCAGTAGACCACCCAGCTTCCAAGACTTTTGTTTTCATAAAACAAAACAAAAATTATGTAACTACAATTTACACTGAACCTATGAGGATGACAATTTGAGATCAAAGAGAACTAAAACTTATCAAGGGATCCTTTATCAAATTAAAAAAGAGCTCATGCCCATCAGTTTGGCTAATGTTTTGATGGCAAAGGTTGAGCTGCAGTCTGTTGAGCACATTTGTGTTCTCATGAGTCTGCCTGGGAAGGAGGGAAGGAAAGAGTGCTGTCCCTCACTTGAGTGCCTTTTTCTTCTCAGCATTGTCAATTTTCTACTCCTAAATAATTGCCAGCACTCTCCCAGTCATCTCCCATTTGATCTTCCCCCACTCTGCAGAGCACGCTGGCAGTTTTTGTCATCCTTAATTAGCAAAAGCATTCTGTCCCTTTCCCTTCTCCCAGAATCCCAATTTCCAGAGCAAAATGCCACGTCCAGGTGACTCACCCCTAACATCTGATGCAAATAGTAGTACTGCAGCCCTCGGTAGTAGAGCAGGAAGGTTTTCCAGAAGAGCCACACATTCAGCGAGAGCCAGAAGAACTGAAATCAGAAGAAACAAGAGATTGGCAGCTGTACGCACAGACTTTCCAGTATTAATTCCATTCATAAAACATGTGTTTTATAAAGGTTTTTATATGGAACGGGAAAGCAAACTGAGAGCATTTAACAAAAGTAGTTTAGAAGCAATCTAGCTGAAGTGATTGCCCCTGGGTGAGAAGTTTCACTGACACTTGAGAGCCGCAAAGGCGAAGTTTTGTGAGTTGTGCCGGCAGAGCACGGAACGCTGCTCCAATCCTTCACAGAGACCCAAGGCATAAAAACGGAGACAAAGGCAGGAGGGGCACGACCTCGGGACCCTTCTCCCCAACCTCCCTAACACGGCGCGGGCAGCGCGCACCGCGGCGCCCGCCCCCATCACCTCACGCACGGACGGGCGGGACCCGCCGCCCCTCAGAGCGGGGCTCCGCGCCCCCCCCCGCAGCGCTGAGGGGCCCGGCAGCGCCCTACCAGGACGAGGTGCTTGCTCCCCTCGTTGGCCAGCCAGCTCCTCCAGGACAGGGCCATGATGCCGCGGGAAGGCTCCGCCCGCCGCCCCCACCGCGAGCAGCGTCGGCAGGACCCGCGGGGTGCTGCCGGTGGGGGCGACGGGCGAGCGAGCCCTCCTTTTCAGCCGGGCTGGGCCGGTCCTCCTCTCTCCCCACCCCTCCCCCCCCGCCCCGTCTTCCGGCCGCTGGGGCGTGCGCTGCGGCCGGCCCTCGCCGAGCTCCCCCGCGGCCCCCGGGGCTTTGTCCGGAGCGGCCCCAAGGCAGCGGCCGCCCCCGCGCGGGTTCGGGGCCCCTCAGCGCCTCAGCCCCTGCGGTGCGGCCCGGCCCGGCCCGGCTGCTCTTCTGTCCCCACCTGGGAAAGCTGCCGTCCCCTCGGGAGGGGCTCGCCGTAGTGTGCCCCCCGCCTCGGTGAACGGCTTAGGATCGCGAAACGCGATCCATAAAGCGGGAGGGAGCCGGGGGGCAGCGGGGAGCGCGGTGCGATTCGGGGGAAACAAAGAGGCTGCCCCGGGACCCGCGCTTCGGGCTGTGCGCGGGGGGCTCAGGGGTGGGACGGGGCGGATGTAGCTGATGCTGCTCCCTCAGGTGTCCGTCAGAGGCGGGGGAAGATCCTCATGCACCCGCAGATGTCTCAAACAGAATGGTTTGGGTCGAAAGGGACCTTAAAGCCCCCCTGGTTCCAACCCCATGCCATGGGCAGGGCCACCTCCCACAGACCAGGTGCCCAGAGCCCCATCTAACCCGGCCCTGAGCACCTCCAGGGATGGGGCATGAACAGCCCCAGGGAGGGGTGCTCAGGGTCCCAGGCTCTGACTGCACCTTGCAACCAGTGTGTTCTGTGGTGGTCTTCATGTTTTATTTTTTTGTTTGTTGGGTGGGGGTTGCACTAGGTGCTGACTTTTACACTAAAACTTCTAAAAAACTTTGTTGCCAGCAACTCTTAAATGCAACCTCCTTATGAGTCACGAGGGGAGCTTCCGCCAGGGGGCATGGTACACACGCCGCTCTGTAAGATAGCAGCAGCAATGGCAGCTGACAGCAGAGCAAGGCTGTCTCTACAGGAGATGCCAGGTCCAAGTAGCAGCCCAAGGAATTCTCATCCAGTCCAGCCTGAGCTGGCCATCTTCCTCTTACAACTGGAAAGTAGCCATGTTGCCTGTTCCTTGCGATTCACATACCAAAGGTCCAGAGAAAACTGGGAGAAAGCTAAGCCTCATCATTTTCTCCAGGCCCTATAAAGATGGAGAGAGTGCCTGGGCGATATGTAGCCCCTACGTTTGAGGTCTAGGTCATGGCTCCTGTGAAGCTCAGCTGGGGATATTTTGGCTCCCTCAGGAAGTAGCAGGATTCCTGCAGCTGCAGGTGAAGTATTGGCACAGCGGGACGGAGGAGTAAAGGTGTTCTACATCAAGTGACACTGATAGGAGAGTTAGTGAAAGGGAAACTATGTATTTTGAAATTTAAAACTTGCCAGAACCATGGTTTGATGCCAAAGCAGCTCTAACCACAGAAGAAATACTGTATTTTATTGCATTTTATGTATCTTGTTTGCTATTTCCATTCACTTCCACATTTCTGCTGGAACGTAAAAAAAACATGGAAGCTGCATACAGAGACCCAGGTGAGGAAGATTCCCTAGACAAGCATGTCAAGGGCAGATTGACAGAAAATAAAGCTTGTAGGGTATGTCGTGCCCGCTAACGTGGGGCCTTGGATAGAGCTCAAGCCACAGCAAGTACAAACAAAACCAAAATAATTTGCCTGTGCCATATGCTATACTTCAAAATACCCCTAGAAATGTCTCTGAAAAATCAGCTCATGCAGGATTTGACTGCCCACTCACACGCAGCCGGTGACTCACGCTCCAGCATCTGTACTTCACTGCCGACTTATAAGCTCCATACAGCATGTGAAGTGCGTGATTCATGCTCCTGTCGACACTGGATCCTACATTGTTCCTAGGTACAGAGCAAAGAATGGTTTTGCATAAAGCGTCTCTTTCTCGCTGCAAACAGCGAAGGGTTTTGAATGAGTATCCCAAGAACAGGTGACAGAGGTGAGTGCCAGACCTCAGCACAACTTTGTTCATCCTCCACAGAAAAGACTGAGTTTGCAAGTGGATGATCAACACTCCTTTCTAGGCGTTTTTGGAAGTTTCCTTTCTTCTTTGTTTTAAACTGCCCCAGATAGATGTGTTTAAAATTTCTTGGTAGGAGTACTCAGAAACGGCTGTAGATGGTAGTTATGGCCGGAATAATTAGAAAAGTTGTATGACTCTTAAATGTCATTTGAGCACCTCTTCCTGTCTTCCTGAACACCGTATCTCCAGTTACAACAACCTTTTTCTTTGTCCCACCAGCTGAACAGACCACTGTCAAGACAGGACATCTCTCCAGGACTGAACATGTACTTTCTCTTGCAAGCTTATTTCTACTGCAGGAGCAGTCCTCTGATTGCACACTCACCTTCCAAGTCTACTTCCCAACACCTGCAACACACAAATCTACTCCTCCAGAGCTTATTCAGGTACTTTACATTGCTTTGCTGAACTACTGTATTTAATACTAGAGGTACAGCTTAAAAAACTCTTGGTGTCTAAATTTTCCTCAAGTACCTGAGAGTGATCCAGAGTCTAATTGCCTGAACTTCTAGGTGTCTCCAGCTCAGCGTACCGTGATCGTCCTGCAAGATCCCACATTGGCTGCCCATGTTGCAAGGACAATGCTGTGTCCTTCCAAGTCAGTGGAGCCATCTGGGGACCTCATCAGCACTGTTGCAATCTAGATTTAGGCAGGCAGGCTCCTAAATGCTGCCCGTGTCCTAAAGGATGATGATCCTCTATGCCCAGTATGAACCTCAACACTGGGCTCATGGGAAGAGAAGGAAATATTTTACTGGTTTTGTTACAGAGGACAGGAAAAGTGCAGTTTCGGCACAGCAGCTGAGTGATGGGAGCTCTTGCCCAACAGTGGGAGAGCTGGACCTTTCTCAGTGCACTGAAGCCATTGCATTCCCATCCCAGGAAAGTTTTTTTACTACCGTGCTTCACCAGGGTCAAGGAAGGAAGCAACCTCCAAGTGAGCCACTGTGCAGTCAGGAATGTAAGAGAGAGAGGAGAAAGGGAGTCTGGCCAAATGGCAACAGCACACATCTAAAGAAGGGAGATTATCATTGTGGAAAAGGAGATTTGGAATGCTACTTCTGTTTTGTTTTCCACTGGAAGACAAAATACTGAGCAAATTTCAAAATTCAAAATGTTGAGTACAGAACTGAAATCATGGGGGAAGACAGAGACAGGTTTCCCCATAAATGTACTTTTTGTATTTCTTGGAAACTTTCTAATTAAGCTACATTCTGTTTGCATTTCTTCTCATTCCTGTAACTCTAACGTGTAGTCACAGTAAAAGTGTAAAACAGCAAACAAAATGTATCTCACTATTAAGATCCGTGCCATCTGAGTAATATCCTGTGTGATAGCATATGGTTTTTATGGCACTACACGGTGTGTCATTTCTTTCCTATTTTGAAACTGGATATTTACATTTGCTGCATACCACAAGATCAACTTTCTGTCTTGTATGCTCCCTGCCTGACTCGGAGGCCTCCTTTGTGTGAAATGCTTCCCAGGTTTGGCTAGCTGCCAAGTTTATTAGGTTCAGTGAAGCCGCAGTGATTCATGGCAATGTGTTATTTACGGCTGCCATAGTGTCTAGGAGCATTTGGCATGGCCCAGGCCCTCACTTTGCCTTACCTGTCAGAAAGCAAAAAATCTGTGCACAAAGACATGAAACAAGGAATGGAACTACAGCAGATGGAGACCTCATCCTTGGCTTTCATAGACACAGCAAAAGCAGCAACAAGGCAACTGGGAGTGTACTGGGAGCACCAGCAGGCTGTGCTTTGCTTCAGCTGAAAATCTTCCTGCAAACCAAGACACTCAGCCACAGCTCAGCTCCACGCTAGAAGCATGAAGTTCAAAAATGTGACAGGAGGTCCTACAGTATTTTGTCCTCAGATAACCTCCTCCACATTCCTGATTCAAACAAGAAAGATAGCATGACAACTCCAACACACGGCAACATCGTTCATCACGAAAAAATGCAAGCACATAGCACATGGGGAAAATGTGTATAATAAATACAGCTGGAGTGCATTCCGCGACAATTTGAGAGAAATGTCAGTTATATTTATTTTTCCAACTGTTTTAAAGACCTTCTTGAACACTTGCTACAGAACTGAGCCACATATCTAGGGATAATAAACACACAGCATCTTGTGCCTATTCAGAGGCTTTTGGTGCAGTCCGCCTTACACAGAATGTATGCACCTTTCCTTGATTTCACTAGGAGTGGGAACCAGGTCTGAGATATAGTGGAGTGTCTTGCATCGATTTTAGAGGTTAAAGAAATAATTATATTTCCCCAAACAGGCATTCTAGAGATGATTTCTGCATTTGGCCAAGCAAGTCTGAGTTAAGCTGTTCTTTTTGGAAAAATAGAGCTAATTTTAAAATGCTTGAAGAACAACAGAAACACAACATATCAAGCTAAGCGATCCCTTTACTAACTATTCTTTGTTTTCTTTTTTTGTGAATGCACTATATTTTTAGATCAAATGAGACTAAGACCATTATGGGAGCACAGCCGTTATCACATAATTTGCTGTCACACTGAAGCAAATTCGCCCTCAGAAATCCCTTTTTTCTTGTTTCTTTTAACATTATCATGTCTCCTTTTTATCTGTTTCCTGGTTAACTGAATAGATCAAGCATTCAGTTCTTACGGCCACAAGTTGCGCCAGGGGAGATTCAGGTTAGATATAAGGAAAAACTTCTTCTCTGAAAGAGTGGTCAGGCACTGAAACGGCCTGCCCAGGGAGGTGGTAGAGTCACCATCCCTAGTGGTGTTCAAGAAACATCTCGATGAGGTGCTAAGGAACATGGTTTGGTAGTTTAGTGGGAAATATTGGTGGTAGGAGAACAGTTGGACTGGATGATCTCGTAGATCCTTTCCAACCTAGTGTTTCTGTGATTCTATGATTCTAATTCTTCCATCTGGGGCAGGATTTCTAGAGTTGTAGGTCTGTCAGAAGACATTTCATCTTCCTTTCTGAAAGGAAAAACACAACTTTGTATATAATATTCCAAAACCAGTCTTGCTAATGTTATATGTAGGAGTACAGAGGTTGTAGGATTATATGTAGGACTACACAGGTTGCCCAGAGAGGTGGTGGATGCCCCGTCCCTGGAGATGCTCAAGGTCAGGCTGGATGGGGCTCTGAGCACCCTGATCTAGCTGTAGGTGTCCCTACAATTGGAGCAGGTGCCCTTTAAAGCTCCCTTCCAACTCAGATGATTCAATCATTCTACGATTTTACATGTATCTTCACACTTCACAGGATACTGCTCCACTTACACACCACATTACGGTATTTACCAATTTAGCTACAGCACTGCACTAAAGGTTACTAATGCTTCCAGACCACAAATAAAAGCTATTGAACTGAATTGGTGTGGAAAAAGTGTTGCTGAACTATCATGGTAACACAACACCACTGAATAACAACGCCTTGTGATATGTGTTTAAAAAAAAAGTGATATCCTTCAAAGAGAGGCCAGAGATTTAATAGAATTATTTATAACCAAGTCTTGGAACAATCCATGAAGTAAGTAGAAACTGGGCAAGAAGTGCTTCATATCAGCAGTCACGTCTCATGTGGAAGGGGGAAGCTGGTTAGGAGTGCACAGCAATATTCAAGACAAGAAATAAAACATTCTCTTACACCTCTGGTAGCTTGCATCCAGGGTGACATAATGCATGCTAACATTGTGCCAGGCACCCTAATTCCATACCAAGACAGAAAGGTCAGTGCCAAACAATCTGCAGTATCCAGGTTTCCCAGGGGGCTCATCGAGAACACACCAGTCCCGATTAGCTGAAAAAGTTTAAACAATTACAGTACGAACTGCAGCTCTTACAGTTTACGTAGCATAGTTTACAGAAACTCCTAAGGACTACAGTAGAAAATATGACATACTTCTGCAGGCATCATAAATATCAGTGTTGACTAAACATTCATAATTGCCCAATTCTTCGTAAAACCTTTTCCTCGTAATAGTATGAAGTTAAAAGCATCGGAGCTGCAGATCTGAGAGATGGGTGCATTCTTCTGCATTAACTCCGCCAAATGAGTGTTTGGACTCTTACTGCAAAGTGAGCAAGGCAGGAAAGACATTGGAATGGCAAGGGCAAAGGAGAGCACAGAACTAACAAAGGAGCGATGAGGGCTAAAGCTGACATTTTATCTGTGATTCAAAGAGTAAAATCAGAAAAACACATAAATAGGACCAAATTCTGGTCAGACACCCCAGATACTAGAAGCTCCCACCAGAGCTAGAGCTCATTAGTGCTGTCACACCTAAGAATCCTCTTGTAAAAGTGCTTCAGCCAGCTGTATTACTCTTATTTAATCTGAGGTTACATCTGTGTGTGTAAAACTTGCTGAGATCACTAGCGTAGACTGCTACCAAGGAAGTTCACTGCTGCCTCCACATTTGAGAAGTTCAGATGGGAATGCAGAAAAGGGCAATTTAGATGCTTCTCCCCTCCTTATCTTAAATGGCTCCTAAGGTTTGCCTTCTGAGAGGTGCCGTCAGGTTGCCTTCAAGATGAGTCTTGCTGCCTGTGCAGATGGGGAATCCGAAGCACGATATGTGCTACTGCCAGAGACACAAACATCTCCAAATGCCCACGTGCAGCTGAAAGTTTAGAACAACACCAGAAAACAAACAAAACAAACAAGACACCAAACTCACCAGCATATAAATGATGTTTGGAATGTGCCAGGCCGGTACAGGCTGAGGGCACAAGAACTGAGGTTACCACGTTTACATCTGCGCTTGCTGATCTGCTTAGCCTGGAGAAAAAAGGTGGCACGGGATTTGTTGAGATGAAACAACTACAGCTGGCAGTAAAAGAGTAAACACTAATGAGGAAAAACACTCTACCAATCTTTAAATGAAAGGAAATACCAAAACATGAGTAAATATTTATACCATGATGATTAAATTTAGCCTGGAACTGAGAAGAGGTGCACCAAAGTGCCGGAACTGCTTTCCAAGGATAGTGGAGGGGAAATAAGAACTTGTTAAATGTTAGCACTCTGTTGTTTTATGGAAGGGACTGTGTAATGCCTTCCAAAGTACTGAGAGAACTGTTAAATGATCCAGCTTCAGAAAATATCTTTCAGTCCAAACACACCTTCCAGAAATTACGGTCATATGACAGTGGCCAGGGACCTGCCACGTGCTGTCCCACTCTACTTGTTCCATATTTAGCTATCAGTTACTTGGGTCAGAATTGCTATGTCTGAAGTTTTATTTTCAGTTTAATGTTCAACAATATCTCTCTGTCTTTTATTTAAAATCCTTTTGAACTTTCTGGAGGATTATCCTATTATGGTCGCAGTTTTGAAGACTTATTCCAGAATTCAACTACTTTTGGAAAAGTAATGCTAAATATTCTTACTTGGCAATAACAGCATTAAAAAATTAACATTGGTTCACAGTATGATGTAACTCGTATTTCCTGCTTCATACAACATCATAAAGAGCCAATCTCACCAAGTTAGAGCATCCCCAACCTCTGCTCAGTGTGATGAAGCCCCACAGCACTTGGAACCTTCTGTGGATGTCGCTGCATTTAGAGCTAAGACAAGATAAACAATATCGGGCAGGATAGGTCAGAGAAAAAAAGATCATGAATGTTATAGAGAAGATTATAGGAGATAGAACAGAATCCCCTCTTGTATTCAGTTAGACTTTATCCTTTAAAGGCTTTAAGCACACATTTAACTTCAAAACACCCAAGCAGATCTAACTTTGCTTACAGTTAAGTAAAGGGATTTTGTTGCTCAGCAAGGGCTTTCAGCACATGTGTAAGTGCTTTGTTGAATCAAAGTCCTGCACAGGAGTAAATGAGAAGCAACATTACCGAAGTTCATGGAATTATGCCAGTTTAAGTGGGAACAAAATGTGGCCAGCATTTCTCCTTGTTCTTCCCTCAGTACTCCAAATAGGCAGAGCCAGATTTAGCAGCCAGCCAGTACATGACAGCCCCTGACACAAAAAGCTGCTGGCTTGGGAGCTTTCATTTTAAAAGCATGTAAAGTTTAATAAGGCATTTAAGTGTTATTGAAAATCTAGAGGTTTACGGCTAGCTTGCGCAGATAGGTATGCATGTAACTGGTGCTATGACATTTTTTCAGAACATGACATTCTTTTTCAATGTATCTAGATCAAAAGTTAGGACAAATCTTTGTTATCTGTAACTGTTTTGGGCTTTCTTACAAGGCACTCCCCTGGGAGAAGTTGAAGGTTTCCTCATTGTATAATAAGGACTTACAATACAGTTAATTTTCTTAATTCCACTGGAGCCACAAGCATTGCACAAGCCCTTGCAAATTAATGAAACAGTGTTTCTGGTGAGGGTACTTAAATTGAACAGCCACACAGCATCCCAAAAGGTTGGGGCTGATTTTGTGTGAGGCCAATTCCGTGGCTGAGAAGTACTTTTGCATGGCAGTCACATCTACTCAGTAAGTGAACTATTTCCACAACCGTTCAGTACTTCCCAGCCATGTTTTATGACTGCAGTGTTCTCGTTTTCCTTATTTACGTGCTGCCTCTGAAACATTTGCTGCAGTCACCTTTCTGTATTGTAAGTAAGTCCAAAATTTGTTTTCCAAAGGCTTCCCTCTGAGAACAGTGCCACTGTGGATTATGTCAAACCTCATTGCATCTAAGGGCTGTAACCAAACTCACTTCCTTCATTTCTCTCACTTCAGAGAAGTGTAAGAAGTCAGTGAGGTCCATCAAAAAAAATTTGTTGAAAAGAAAAATCCCCATAAAAGTGGACACACAACTGCATCAAAAGTTTGCTCCAACCCCTGCTCCAGCAGGGACACTCAGAGCAGGGTGCCCAGCACCACATCCAGGCAGCTTTGAAGATCTCCAGAGAGGAGACTCCGCAGCCACTGGCAGCCTGTGCCGGTGCTCCATGACCTGCAAAGCACAGAAGTGCTTCCTGGTGTTCAGAGAGAACCTCCTGTGTTCCAGTTTGTGCCAACTACTTGTTGTCCTGGCACTGAGCACCACTGACAAGAGCCTGGCTCCGTCCTCTCTGCACCTTCCCTTCAGGTATTTCTGGACATTGATGAGATCCCCCTCAGCTTCCTCTTCTCTAGGCTGAGCAGTCCCAGCTCTCAGCCTCTCCTTATAGGAGAGCTGCTCCAACCCCTTCATCATCTTGGTGGCCTACGTTGGATTTTTTCCAGTACATCCACATCACGGGGGCCCACGACTGGACACAGGATTCCAGATGCAGCCTCACCCGTGTGGAGCTGAGAGGTAGGATCACCAATCTTGATCTGCTCGTGGTAAAGATGAACTAAGTTTTTGTTTGCATGTTAGAGTGTGGCTAGCTAAAAACAGAAGAAGCAAATGGAAGAAATTGAAAAGCTGGGACACTTTTGAGTATCAAGATTTGTAGCTGGTGAGTTGCTTGAAATGAGTATGGAGTAAGACAAAAACTAGAGCCTTTCTCGGAAAATGTAAGGGTAAATTCTACTTGAACAAACATTTTTTACAACTACTTTTATATCAGTTAATGCTTGATTTCTTCATGCTTATTTTCTTCAAGCATTTTTTCTTTCTGCAAGTAGCTCCAGCAATTAAAAAAACAAGTAATAGTGCAGATAAGAACGTCATGGTTTCTTCAATTCATGTACATTCAAAATTAATTGTTCAGTAATGCAAATTTCCATCTCGTGGAAAATATATAAAGTATAACTGGCTTGAAAAAAAAACTTTTGTTCCCTCAAGTAAGAATCCTTCTATCATTATTCATCCTTTTTTTTTTTTTTTGAGTATTATGAACACTTTATTAACTAGAGTAGATGAATAACATCTATTTTCAATTATGCTGGGCTTTTGGAAGTACAGCAGTAATTCCTCCTTACATAGTAATTTGTTGCCTTAAAGCAGTTTCACTCTTGAAACGTTATTGAAAAGCAAAAGTTTTTTCTCTCACGTATACAATTTGAAACACATTAAATCATTTAAATGATGACTGATATGCCAAGAATTCTTGAGCAGATTTTTGGAATGTTCTTTTAATTGCCCTGTACCCTCAGTGGAATTTAACTTATCATCATAAGCTTTGGAAGCCAAAAATGTGAATTGTGGTATCACCTGCATAGTTAATATTAATTAATTTTCAATAAATTGATGTAGAAAGATTTATGAAGATGCTTAAAATCCAAAGATCAGGAAACAGCAACGACTAGGGGAAAGTGAAATATGCTTGCCAAGGATTTAACTCATTAGCATTTTCCTGCCAGTTAAATGTAAACGACTGACACTGGAGGCAAAAAGAAATAAACAAACAAGATAGGGTCAATTCTTTGTGAGAATAAAACAATTTTATTTTCTCTAATTAAATTGCTTCCCAAAGGAAATGCATTCTTCAGTCCAGTGCCAGAGTTTTTCATCAGATAACATTCTCCATCATCTACAAAGAGAGTGCTGGAACACTACAGTACTGCCATTTTTAAATACATAAATTTATAAGATTTTATTTGACAAGAATTAATGCTTGGAATAGGAAAGAGCTAGTTCAGCAGAAAATTGTTTTTATTAGCGCATTGCTGCTCGCTTGCATTTTCTCCCAATATTTTTCTCCTTTCCTTATTTACTGCACATTGGCAAAGAGAATCACAGATACAGTCTCGTCAGGTTTCTCTGTAAGTTGAGCTACCTGTCATAGAATCATAGTCATTTGAGTTGGAAGGGATCTTTAAACGCCATCTGGTCCAACTCCCCTGCAATGTATAGAGCCACCTACAGCTAAATCAGGGTGCTCAGGGCCCCGTCCAGCCTGACCTTGAATGTCTCCAGGGATGGGGCATCCACCACCTCTCTGGGCAGCCTCTTCCAGTGCTTCACCACCCTTACTGTGAAAAACTTTTTCCTTAAATCCAGCTTAAGTCTCCTCCCTTTTAGTTTGAAGCCATTTCCCCTTGTCCTATCACCACAGACCCTGCTAAAGAGTCGGTCCCCTTCTTTCTTATAGCTCCACTTTAGATACTGAAAGGCCACTCTCAGGTCTCCCCGGAGCCTTCTCTTCTCTGGGCTGAACAGCTCCAGATCTCTCAGCCTTTCCTCATAGGGGAGATGTTCCGTCCCCTGGATTATTTTTGTGGCCCTCCTCTGGATGCACTCCAACAGGTCCATGTCTCTCCTGTGCTGAGGACTCCACATCTGGATACAGTGCTCCAGGTGAGTTCTCACAGTGCAGAGCAGAGGGGCAGGATCACCTCCCTCGCCCTGCTGCCCACGCTGCTTTTGGTGCAGCCCAGGATACAGCTGGCTTTCTGGGCTGCGAGGGCTGTCATCCAGACTGTCCTGGATACCTCTTCTGTCAAGACATGCTGTCTGAGGGAATGTGGGGACTTTAGCTATTCACCTAAAATTTCAATAAGCAGAGCAATTTGATCTATTTATAGCAGTTGATCTCTGCAAAGTGCTCATCTCTTTTTTGGGAGTAGGTCCTTCATGAGGAGGTTCTGCAAACACAATTGTTTTACTTCAAGAAACCAAAAGATATCCCATGGCAGCAGTGGCTGCTGGGAGCACGTAAGACAACAATTAAGTGTATCCAGGATCACTGAGTGTGACCATTAGGTCAGGTCTAGAGTATTCTGGATGGCATGTGATGTTGAACCTAAGCATTTTGTCCTCAGTCCAAGGAGATTTAAACCTCTGTTTCCCTACCACCAGGTGTTAGGTTGGTTGGAGTGAGGATATGCCATTGAAGATCTCACCTAATACAATAAATGGTGTAAAATTCAGGCAGTGAGAAGGAAGAAGAGCACAAGTCATATCTTGACTCTGCCACAAGTGTGGGATCACAAACAGAGGGCATAAATTCCCACCTGCAGTCCCATCTCCTAGTACTGCTGCTGACTAGCACATAAACAAGCTAAGACAACTTACTGAAAACAGCTGCTCATTATATTAGTTCACCACCAGGTGCTTGTCTTCTTCTTTTGTGTGACATGTCACACCATTGCAATAGAAGCAGATGGATCCATAAAATCAGATATTTTCATTCGTATTCATTGACTTGTAATTTGAAATACAGAATTTCACAGTGTTTTTTCTGAGGTTCTGAAATATTTTTAGATAGTGTGATAAATTTTAACAAAACGTTACAAAATATAACTATAAAAATTAAAAAGAACTCTTTTTCCAAAACAAAATTTTTATCATGTCTGCTTTGGAGCAAATTTGAAAGACAGTTTTCATTGTGATTCAAAACAGAGTGAGAATACCGATGTTTTCTGCAAAACAGACTTTTTGTTTTAAAGCACTTTTGAAAGAAAATAGTGGTGGACAATAAAATAATCCTATAGCAGCAGCGTATACTGTAGATAAGGTCAAAGTCTAACTCAGAATCTGTGACTTCTAGCCTGTGTTCTACTTCTGCACCAACTGCCCTTGCAAGATCTCTCTCCTCCCACTCCTCTGATATCTGCATAGGGTTCCTTCCCCTGCAGCTGGAAGGAGACAGCACCAGAAGCAAAGCACACATCCACTCCCTCCTCCCCAAGAGCTAGCGCTCCTTCCTTCCCTCCAGCAGTAATGCTGAGCACTTGAGATGAGCCGTCTGAGAAAGTGAGAATGGTAGAGGCATGCAGAGTCCTGCACGTTGAGAAAGTTGATGAGGAACGTGGAGTTCCCAGCAGCCTTCTGCAGCCGTGCCCATGAGACAGAGTTCCCAAGGAACATTCTAGTGTCAGCAAGTTTGGGCAGGGAAGGAAGAAGGGAAATAGAAGGGGGAGAGCTGTGCCTACAGCCAGAGCTACCTAAAAACCTAATGAACTGCTTCTAAGAGTTTTAGTATGATTAGAAAATACATTTAATCTGCTATACACTGGTTGGTAAGGTGTTTGGTAAGATATATTGCAAGGGCAGCAGATGTGCCTGGATGGGCTGAGCACCAGCGTGGCCACCACATCCCCCAGGACACAAAAATGGGCATCACTCATTAGCAGAGCTAATGGAGGACTGCTGCAAGAGGTCAGCACATCTTCCAGGTAAACCCATGCATCAAGTGAGCTGTCTGCACAGCCACAGCCCTACACCTACAGTCCTGTCTCACAGAAATTCACAGTACATGCACTTATGTGTGTATAAATATATATGTGCATTTACTGAAAGTAAGATCTCTTTGTTACAAGCACAAGGAATGAAACCATTGTGATGATAAGTTAGAAAGCAGCAACCTTAAAATGCATCTTAAAGATCCCGATAGAATTTTCTGTTTTTATCCATTTATTTTATGTCCTGCAGTATTTGTAAGCATCATTATTTTCAGTTTTAATAGGAACACTTTTTACAACCATGTCCTCTTTTTATGATTGCCATAACTATAAAAATATATGTAATCTATCTTTTTAAATAAAGGACTCCCAGCACTTCAGAATAAAATTGTTCTTATCAAACAAAGAATCTGAACTCACCACAGAGAAACTCTCATTCCTTCCAGGGATAGTTTTGATTGCTTACCTGTTGTTCCATATAATTTATAAATGCTACAATGCAGAACTGTCTAGTTAATGCCAAGATACCATTTGACTTTAGGTTTCCCATTGAGCTTTATTCTTTGTCTTTCTTATAGAAATGAAAAACTGGTATTTAGAAACTGTATTGTTCACAGAAGGCAAATAGGCACGTATTCCAAGGAACACTGCTTGCTCATGCAACCTCCCATCTGCAGGAACAAAGACAGCAAGAATGACTTGTATGTGTAGATTTACTGAAATTAAAGAAAAAAAAAAAAGTGGTTGCAGGTAACTAGCAATAGGACTAGCAGGAACGACTTCAAGTTGTGCCAGGCGAGGTTCAGGTTGGATATTAAGAAAACCTTCTCCAGAAGGGTGGTCAGGCACTGGAACAGGCTGCCCAGGGAGGTGGTGGAGTCACTGTCATTGGAGGCGGTCAAGATGCATCTGGATGTGGTACTAAGGGACATGGTTTAGTGGGCAATCTTGGTGGTAGGTGGACGGTTGGACCAGATGATCTTGGAGGTCTTTTCTAGCCTCCTAGCAGCAGTGCCCTGCACTTCTGGTTTCTAAAAGCAAGAACAATTGACAAAGTATTGGTGTTGTGCAACATTGTAACATTATAAGCACAGCTGTTGTTGCTAACCTAGACAATGATGCTCCAAAGGATGTGAGATGCATACTGAAGTGTGACTGATACATTTCCAGTTCAGCTGGATATTTCTCTTGCTTTGATTATCAAACAGTATAAATGAAAGAAACATTAGGGAGTCATAAGTTGATGTATAACAAGTGCCTTTATCACGCCATATAAAAAAGAAAGGAAACCACTTTGCAATGTAACTTTCAGAGGGTGTTATTAACCTGTTTGTTACGTTAAAATCTTTCCTTCTGTTATTTCAATGAACTAGAATGAATTAAGCCTGAATGTATCATCTAACATTCCCAGAAATGTCAGTTCCTTGGGGTAACCTAGCCTGGGGGCTGGAAAGTTTGCTTTTGCATTGGTTTCATTCCAGAGATAATAAAGCTAACATAATACGGAAAAGGTCTGGCACTAAGGCATCACTGGTTTACACTAAGACTCATATGTTTGTTTAAAAAACACACTTACAAGAAACGTTCTCAATGAGTGATTGAACCAGGAGAATGACAAAAGTGTGTTATGTGTATCTAAGTAACCGCCCACGTTCAGAACATAACCTGGCTAGTGTAACCCGTGGCTGTGGCTTGCCGTCTTTTCCAAAGAAAGGGCTGATAAGAAGATGGACTGAAATGGAGGAAGAAAATATCAAAGATTTAATATGCTAGGTTGTACGAGTCCATTACTACTGCCAAGTTCTTTTGTAAGCATGACTGAAGGATTTGGAGGAGGACAAAGTAGTGGCTTTGGGTAGTTTTACAGCAAGTTTGTTTTAGCAAGAAAAGCAAAACAGAAAAAAGCCCAGCTGATGCTCGCTGATGAATTTGGCAACTGGACTGGGAAAGCTGGTGATTCGTGTTGTGATAGCACGAGAGGTAACAGCCAACAAGGTAAATCACAGCCTCAGTATTTTATCTTTGATGTGACAGTGAAAGAGACCTATTCACCACAGTGATTTAAGAAGAGGAATTTTCCATTTGAAGGAGGACACTTCACAAATCAGTGTCAAAAACTTCTTTAATGATGCCGGTGACAAGTTGCAATGTCTTCCAATCCAGCCAGGAAAAGGAGATCTGTGATATATCCCTCATCGTTCAGCATTCATGTAATGCAGGAAAGTATTACTGTTTTTACTAATCCTAAAGTGATCAGAGCCATAGAAACCTGGATAAGCAGGTAAAAGACAGTTGTGCTTTGTTTTGTTTTGTTTTTCCTGTGGGACTAATACCCATGGTTCTTTATCTTAGGGGCTAAGCAGATAATGCTAAGCAGCACCAACAAAATGAGCCACTTGGGTATAGCTGCAGAGAACAGAGAGTTGTGTGACAAGGTCCAGAAAGTCTTGAGAAACCTCATAAGGTTGTAGGGAACAGAGGACAGATATCCAGAAGAAAAATTTGGTAGCAGACTGACTAGTTAAGAGAGCTGAAAAGAAGGGGAAAAAAAGAAAAAAATCTCCATCTTTTAGGAAAAAAAAAGTAATATATTTATATATGTGCCATTATTCCATCTCTTTCACATGAACCCAGACCCGCTGTAGGTCAAGGTCAAGACGCATCAGTCAGGCTGTTTCCTTTGTCTTCAGAAGAGTCTCTCCACTCTTCATAAATCTTACTAATCTATTTATTTTAATTAGATCATTTGATGGAAGATGCTCAGCAAATGAAGCATCTTGCTGTTCAGAATTTTCTTATTATTCATCTCATCCAGTGTGTGTCCTCACACTTCTCTCTGCACTGCACTGAATACAGAATATTGTGTTTCTCGGGATCTTTTTTTATTGTGTGCAAAACTGCGGAAAATAAGCATCTTGAACTTTCACAGATTTGTATGCAGTCTTTGTGAGATGTCCTCATCACGTGCATAAGAGATTAAAGCAGGTGTTTGTCCCTGAAGTGCTTACTGATTGTGAGTGGGTGAAGATCTTCAGTTCCTACATCCTTTGACTTTTTCCCCTTCTGATCTCCAGTTGTGTTGGATTACCACTTGTTACATTACAAGCTTTGCAAGACCAATGGCCCTCCACATCTTTGTGCCTTGTCAGAGGTAAATAAACAAAGGAGGATGATAGAAGAGAATTATTTCCCACACAGATTGAGAAGGAATTTGCGGTTCTAGCTGTCTTGCCAGGCACATGTCAAGTATTAGTATGGGGAGGAGTGAAAGCTTGGAGTCTCAGTATCTTTTCTTTGCTTCCACTTTTTCAAAATAGCTCTGTAAACCAGGCTATGTGACATGCAGGCAATGGGCTAGATCCAGTTCACAAGGCAGTTCCTTAGGGACTATGTGCTCTCGAGCCCACAAGTACGTGTGCTTCCATAGAGTAAACAGCCCAGATGTGTCTCCCTAGCACTACCAGCAAAGCCAGTCAAGTTTTCAGAGGTGACTGTCCTGGAGGCTCCAGCTTCTGTGCAAAGTTAAGTGACCCAAAATGCAGAAAAACAGAATGCATTATTATTTATTGTATTCCAACCATCCAAGTTATTCAGGATTGCAAAAGCCTGAAAAATTGCTTTAACATGCAATATCCATTAGAGGTTAGGCAAATGGCCTCATATATTGTCCTGCCTCTGAGAGCAGCCAGGGTCAGATGCCTAAGGAAAAACAGAACGCAGGAAGAGTCTTATGGATGCCTCCAAAGAATAATCTTCTAGCATCTCACTATCAGTGGTCTTGGGAGCTCCTGAGTCTTCTGTTTAGTCTTTGAGGTATTTTTCCTTCCATTGATTGTCCATTAGTTTGTGAACCATGTAGATTGTCAGCATCCACTGCCTCCACTAGCAAGAAATTACACAGCTGAACTATGGATGAATAAGTATTTTCTTTGCCTGCTTAAGACCACTCATTTACCAGTTTCATCTGACATCAGCTGTTTCTTGTTTTAGTAGTACAGTTATTCTGTATTGATTTTTACCAAAGCACTGAGGATTTCGAAGATCTGCATGTATCCTCCTCCTAAAATATGTTTGCTTGCTTTTTTTTTTCCTGGACAAAATCCCCAAATTCTTCTTTTATTTCTCTCTCAAAGTTGAATCACTTTGCTTCCTTTCTCTTTCTCTCAAAGTTGCAGTATAACCTTTTGGAAATGCACGGACACTGTTTGTGTAGCACCTGGTTCAATGAAGCCCTGACATTGCTTCTGGTTTAAAAAGGTTTAAACAGAATAAACTGATGATCTTAGAAATAAGTTCAAAAAATGAGTTCAACCAAAGATAATTGCCAAGTTTGGTCAGAATGGAACCAATTAACATCTTCATGGATGAAACCAAGAAAACATACAGCGACGTGTAAAAAAATAAATGTATATATCAACATTTTACTAACATCAAAGGCAGGAACATGATTTAACAAACTGATTTGGAATCACTAGAAGATGATGTGACCTAAATTACAAACATTTTGTATGGTATCAAACCATTTCAGTACCTACTAAATCCAATTTAATAAGTGATGGCACAGCGTGGCCTCAAAGGAGGAGAAGCTAAAGAAAAGAAAACCTTAGAAATAAGGAACAGTGCCAATGAGTATCTGAAAGAAGAAAAAAAACTATGAGAAGAGACATTATTGAAGAAGGATGGTACAATGGAGATTTGGAAGAGGACTAAGAAACACTTCATGAACAGGTAGTGGGAAGAGATGACTTCCTGCCAGCTTGAAGGAAGCTGCAGTAAGACCGCCTCCAATCACATGGCTGCACAGAAGATAACTAAGTGTAAACTAGGGAAGGAGAATGAATATGATTTAATTATCTCAACAGAACTGTCTTTAGCCACATCTGTAGACAAGTAGAAGAAAGGTCAACTGCAGGAATGTGAAGCTGCTAAGAAAGAAAGTAAAATGATAAACAACATTTCAAAATGAGAAATGGGAATAAAGAGAGGAAGAACTCCCGGTCCTTGTCCTTATTAAAAGTGAATTTGTCGAGTTTAGTTCTGTAAAACATTCAAAAATAATAAACAATTCACAGAAAGCATAAAAACAAAGATGAGGCTGTTGCTGCTGTTCATAGAGTGAGTCATCGGGCCTGGCCCCTAAAATTGACCAAAAGTTGCAAGCAAGAGAAAATTTTGTTTAAAAAGTTTCAGCCAAACCACCCTACATGCTGATTTGGACTTCTGTATAAGTCACTTGGAATGAGGGTTCTTCTCGCAAAGCCAGAGACTTTGTCAAGCACTGTAAGACTGTCATTCGTTTATATTATGAGCAGTTGTTTTGAAGCCACACAAAGTTTCACAGGGCAAATCACACTGCAAGGGGAAAAAATCAGATCAGACTATAATGCAATTGCTTTCATAACAGGAAGGTTGTTCTGAGACAGAAAGCATCACAACTGGGCTTTGATGCATTTTAAAATGCTGTTCAGATCCAGATAAAAACTTTGAGTATTCTTGTCTTCACAAAGAACATCGTTAATAAAAGTAATCACATAATAAATCTCCATTAGCATGGAGAAAGAACTGAGAGTTCTGAATTATCATCTGCATTCAGTGCAATCAAACTTATTGTTTGCACTTTGAGCTTTGTTTAAGTGAATTTGGGTGAGTCTGACCGTAAAGGGCATCTTGATTTTTTCAGGAGCAACCAGTTGCAATAGAATAGTGCTGTGGATGTGCTTTCCTTCTGCACTGGCTACATATCAGTACCTTTGGCATCAAGAGGGATTCCTAAACGATGTTAAGCGTTTTTTTTTTTCCCCACATGCTTCTGAGTACCCATCTCTTCTGTCCCTGTTTACATCTTCACCTTCTTCAAAGCGATGGGTTCCAGTGGTCTTTGTCCACTCTACTTCCATAGCTGGATCCATTCATTCAGAACTTGCTGTGAAGTAGATTGGAGTTCTTCCCTTTTGAATGGAAGGAGAGAGGGCTTAAATCTGAAATCACAGTTTCCAAAGGAAGATGACATTGGTCAGCTAATTAGAGAGATCCAATTGAGGAACTCTGTCAAACCTGATATAGGACAGATTGAGGCCTTCAGTGGTTCCTGTCAGTCCAAATAGGCTCATTTATCACATCTGAAACCAAAATACGACTCTCTCAGTTCTTTTCCAAATATTTAGGAATTGTTCAATTCTCGTGCTTGATGAGTGTAAGTAGATCTAGACAAAACATAACCAGGAGTGATCTTCTCTGTTCTGAACGTGATTGTAACACCACCTCCTTATTCTAGCTGAAGATCCTCTGATCATAGAGCCAAGTACTGTGTTTACCTTCAGCCCCACACTTGATGTTTGCAAATGGTCTGCCATGGATCACGTCCTACCTCCTGTCTCAGAATCATTGTTTTCCAGGAGACAGTTCATCACTATATACATGTGCCCATTTTCCTTGGCATACCTCATGGCTTTATTAAACAGCAAATCATTCACAGATGCTCCCTTATCAATCTGTATAAAGCGATTTGCATAAGCAAGCCATCCTCCAACTTGCATGTTATTTGAAAACTGCGTGTTTGTTCATTGTAAGTATTTTTGAACCATGGATAATAAGCTCAGAAGTAGATATTAGATATTTTCTTTCAGGTAAATAATGGTAATATTTTTATAATTTAATATATGCTGTACTTAGACACATATGAGCTTAGTTTCTTAACCAGTCCTCAAGCAATGAAAATTTATCAGTACATTAAACACTACTGGTATAACTGTTTTCCTGGATACTGTCCTGGTAAAACTTAATAAACATGCACACTGAGCGATTTTGAAGACTAAGTATCTTAAGTATCCACACTTCAAGATTTAGGATGTTTATATATTACTACTATTTGAAGTTTAAATACTGTTATGAAGTTTTTAAACTCGAGTTGGAGAAGAGGAAATAGCTAAAGAGCAGAAGAAAAACAGCCATCAGTCCTTCCAGCTGAGATAAACAGAGGCTGAATAACCAAGTCTTAATATCTTTTTTCCTGGCAAGATTCTCTGTTTTTAATTTGCTAGGACAACTTGTTGATTTAAAAAAAAAATACGTTTGCCTGTCTGGAGAGAGATGCACGTGAACTTAAGGAAAAGAAAATGTGCTCAGAACAGTAGTGCAGCATAAAACATTCAGGCACTGGAAAGAGATGACTTCATCCTATTCGTGCATGAGCTGGCCAGTTGTAAAAACTGAGTTGGCCATGAATCTGCTTTAGCAATTCTTTCAAGAACTCAAGTTCACCACAGAAAGAGGCAATGGTGGTTGACAGCCAGCTGAACACAAGCCAGCAGTGTGCCCAGGTGGCCAAGGAGGCCAATGGCATCCTGGCCTGCATCAGAAATAATGCAGCCAGGAGAACCAGTGATTGTCTCTCTGTACTCAGTATTGGTGAGACCACACCTCAAGTACTGGGGTTGGTTTTTGGACCCTCACCACAAGAAGGAGGTGGAGTTGCTGGAACACGTTCAGATAAGAACAAAGTTGGTGAATGGACTAGAAAACAAAAGTCGTGAGGAGCAGCTGAGGAAACTGGGGCTGTTTGATCTGGAGAAGAAGAGGATGAAGGGATACACAAAGAGACGTGATTTAGTGGTGGGACTCAGTAGGTCAGGTTGATGGCTGGACTTGGTGATCTTGAGAGTCTTTTCCAACGTGGATGGTTCCATGATTCTATGAATGCAATTCCTCTTCATCCATGTTAATACAGTGGATTTTCTGGAAGTTTAAAAGGCAAAAAAATTTAAGGAAACTAAAAGGTTAGTTCTCCCATTGGAACATTATCCACATCAAAAAGGAATATATCACAGCATGCACTGTAAACAGAAAAAGAAATTATCCAAGATATTTTTTGTAGCAGGAAAAACATGAACAAATTAGAGCAAATAAATTCAGTGCTGAATGCCCATCTGCTACTTAAGATGCTGTTTAGCAAGGATGTTGCTTTTAATCTCTCTTTGAAGAAAAACAAAGAAAGAATCTTTCACTTTTAAAAAATTTAAAAAATGGTGAGGATCTAATTAAGTTATTTTCTAACAAAGGTGTCTCTGCAAGTTCATCTTATGCTGCTTATATTCCTGCTTCTTGTCCTCCAGCAGGCTCAGACACGTATCCACACGCTGAAAGGTACTGCAGCGTTCAGCTTTATCAATATCCCTCTTAACAGGGTCAATCATATCACATTTGTCCAGGTGATAACTCATTTCTTTTTTCCTCAGAGCTTTTTCTTCAGTTTCAGCAAACAAGCTGTATCCCTCTACTGCGTCCCAATATAAACCATCTCAGAGTAACCACGAGTACCTTTTCAGCAAACTGGAAGAAGGCCACACAATACGTGAGCTAAAACAGCCTCCTAAGTTGTAGTTATGCTCATCCAAAGCTATGTCATCTGTCCACATGTGTTGATTCCAGTGAAGCTGTTTCCTTGACTCAAGCTGGGACACAGGCTTCTCCTGTTTGGAAGGAAATGAGAGAAGCACAGGTTGCAGACTGCGTGGGAGCTGCACATCTCTCTCCTTGTTACAGCGAGGCATAGGTACACATGTACACAGAGATAACCTCTCTCCAGTGTTGTGACAGGAAACACTACCAAAACACATTTCCCCAAAATATTCCAGATTTGCAATTCATATTTTCTGTCAGTTTATTAAATTAAAAGTACTATTCCTGGAGGGTCTTATTTTGGGCTTGGGATTTTTTTTTTAGTGTTTGACTTTTTTTTTTTAATCCTGACAACTTTGTGTGGCCTATAAATGATATTTTCTTGGCAGCTCTTTACAAGTGAAAAACATGTTAAAATTTTAGGGAAAATATTTGTAAGCTTGGAGCTAAAATCTGCTGCCATTTCTTCAAGCCTAATCCAAAACAATTTCAGTAAACTCAGTCACGTTTCTCTAGATCATCCCAGTGCAAATGAAATTCAATTTGACTTCAAATCTGTAGGTTGTGTTTGCAGACACTTTGCACCCAAATATTGTGTTCCCCTTGCCAAAAGGGTTTATGCTCACAGCAAGGTGGTAGTGGAGGTGAAGGTAAAAGGCTGAGTATCCTGATCCAAAGTTTGTGAGACAAATTCTCAATGTGTATGCATAACTGGATGACAAATTTTGAGGGAGTTCTCATGAGAGTATTAAGTATCTTCTTCAGCAGATCCTCATCTCTGATAGTAAAACGTGGTTTTCAGCCAATGAGATGCTGTGGGTAATGGAAGAGGTTTGCATTACACACAAGGTTTCTAGGTTACACGAGCTCCATAATGACAGTGAATCACCTTCTAGACCATAAAGCTGAAAGCAGGATGGTTTATTCCAGGGAAAACAGACAACAGTTTATGCATAATGTGTAGCCCTGTTAAAATGTTTTTTTCCCAGTGGGGCAATAAAGTAGCTCTGCACAGTCATAGAAGGCAGGAAAATGGTGCATTTCCTTTTTGCCTTTCTTCAGAAGTAGCAGCTGTGCCAAAGACATGAAGGGATGAGAAGCGGAAAAATGAGCAGATTTAGGCTGCTGTCATTCAAACCATAATAAAGGAAGATCATAGCTGCCGTACAGAGGCACAAGGTTTATGAATATGGATAAGTGCATTTTCTATATAATTAATTCTACTGAGAAGCATAATTAGTTAATGGTATAACGGGCGAGAGAGTGTTGCTTCCTATATGCTCCCGAGCAGCAGTGCCAGGCACTTGATACACCTTTACAGGAATTTCTGTGTATTAAGACACTCGGTTGCTTCACAGTGATGCTGCCATCTGAGCCTAATTTTATGAAGGTGTAAGAAGACCGAGCACGGCATCATTACCATCTCTGTGCCTGTGATGGAAGGAGGTATCACACTTGTTTAGAGCTGGCAGAGCCATACTGAGACTCTTGGGTTTTGGGGCAGGATATCAACTTGCCTTCATCTCCCTGCTCCAACTCCTACCACACTGCTCCTCCTTCCAAGCCAGGCAGATCCTGCAGCCATTGATGCTCTTATTCTGCATGCCCTGTGCTGTCTCACACATACCAAAGGACATTCTTACACTTGGATATAACTTCTACCTGGAAGACATCATTAACTCCAATTTGTTCTGGGAGTTCAAGCTACATTTTCTCAATTGTGGAAAAAAAATGCATGATCCTCAGCATTTACAATAAATGATGCCTTGGACCTATGATGCACCATTTTCTTAGAAATTCATGTGGTACTTTATTGTGCTTCAATTTTCTTTTAGTACATTTTCATCCTTAAGAGACTATGAACTTTCCCTTCAGCAAAAGAAAACTCATTTCACTAATGCTGGACATTTTGGAGGTCATTTCTTGCCAGCTCTCTAGGTTCTGGTATTTGCTTTGAAGTGCTTATCAACAAAAGGATACTCCTACGAGCAGCAATATTCCTGTGGCATCCTGTGCGTCTCTGATTTACTGGCTAACTTCAAATACAGGCAACAGAATGTGAGTGGAAAGTTCTCAAACATCGTTCTAAAATTTATTTCCTTACAGTAGTTCAAAAGCAGAAAGTTCTGTCGATAGGGCTTCCTCAAGCACGGAACTTAATAATCAAACTCTGCATGCCAGTGACATTGATTCTTGGTGTGACTGTGGAAAAAAAAAAAATCAGTTTTGTGGACTTTAATTGGTTCATTCCATGCAGGCAGGAATAAAAAAATATATTTGTTATTGCTTTTGAAGATGTGTCATGTCTCCAAACATAAAAAACGGCAACTACTTAGAAGATCATTCATGGTTACAACATGTTAACTACCCCATCCTGGTTTGTTTCTGGTGCACTTCTTCATCATCATAACCCATTAGTAGTTGAAGAGATGCTGCTCTTATTAGCAGAAAATCATAACTACTTCTTTCTCTTTTTTTTTTTTTTTTTTTGACTTTTCCTATGTGTTAAAAAGAGAAAATGGGGCCTGTTAGCATTTTGCTCTTAGTACAACTCTGTCTTGCAGCAAGTATCTTGTAAGAGATTGGCAGACAGGAAAGAACTTTTAAGATAAATGTGTGTGAAAACAGGCACAATCATCTATTTGTAGCAAAAAACCATAATTTTGCTTTGTGTGGACTTTGTGTATAACACAGTAGACACTGTCATACCATCACTCAATAGTGGAGGAAGATCTCTCCATAAGTCATCCAGCAAACAACAACATAGAACCAGCTAATTTTGCATAACTGATGTATTTCTCATTATTTAGGAGAACATCTAGCAAATCTACTGAGTCCTGGCTTTGTCAGAAGTTTGTAATGCAGTCCTTAACAACAGCTGATGTGGAGCTGCACACAGTCTTTGCAGCCTACTCTGTGGAACCTGCTTTAGCAGGGGGTTGGACTACGTGATCTCCAGAAGTCCCTTCCAGTCCCGACGGTTCTGTGATCAGATAGGCTGAAATATCCTGAGAACCTGAAGCATAAAACAGTAAGCAAGAGACCAAATCTAAGTGGAAGTTGCAATTTTCAGTTCCTGAATAGTATTATTCTCTGTGAAAATCAGTCTATTCTCAGTCCATTGTAAAAGAATCAGAACACGACCTCTTCAGTCAGTGAACTCAGACATTCAAGGAACCACTTTGTGAGATTTCTTTTCATAAACTGATGAAACTTTCTTAAAATTCATTCTCATTTCAGTTTGGTTCCTCCTGTTACTACTGAGAGATCATCACAGAGCTTCATTCCTCAGATAGCTAGATACTTTCCTCTGTTATGCAGCTTAGATTTATATACATCATCTGAAATCCACCCTGTATTTGTTCCAATGATCTCTTTTAGCTTAAATTTTTCTCTCTTTTTTTTTCCTTCAGTTTTTCCTTCCCAAGACACTGACAAGTTGCCATGACCTGTCATCAGAAGTTCTGCTTCGCTAAGCCAAACAAGGGACAGGGATATTCTCCTGAGTAATCTGAAATCTTGCATCCCACATGTGTACTAAGGCTGTGCTGTGACTCCTGGCTGGGAAAAGACTACAATCAGACACAGGTTTCCAGAGCCTTGGTCAATGGCATTAATAATTCCTTAGCTCCAGTGGAAATGTGTTGTCCAATATATCATAGCATTGTGTTTGTTGTTTTAAAATTCTTTCCTGAAGCCTAGATAAGGGAAATTTATTACATTTCCTTTATTTAGAAAAAACAAATCATAAATCTTATTGGAGAAAATGTTTGGGTTGCTAAATTATGTTTTTTCTTGGAAAACTCATGTTGCATTTTCTTAATTTCCCATACACCATCCCACCGATAAAGAATTTTCTTCAAATTACATTGCAAAATTTTTCCTATAACCAAGGTCAGTCAAACACACTCAAATTCTGTTTTATCCTTTCTAGAGGTTGCATATACTCTCTCCTTCATATCTCCCCTTCTCCCCCCTGCATTTGTCAATAACCCTCACTCATGTTTATTGCAATCAATATCAGCATTCTGAAATGAAATAAACTTCATTCTCCCCAAACATACACTCTCTCTCTCTCTCTTATATGCTATGCATGTTGAGATTAGCTTCCACTTCAGTTGTGGTAATTTTCATTTCAGTTACCAGTTTAATCAAGATATTGATTGACTGGAACTTGAGTTCTGGCTGTTTGTAAGGTAATAACTAAGCTCCTACTTAGAATTTCTATAAAAGGAAAACAAATGTTTCACGTGTCAGCAAGAGGAGGACTGCTGCACGCTGGGAGCCACAGGTGGATACAGCACAGACATAGTGCAAGTCCCACATACCCGAGTAGAGCAGGATGCTGGTGAGAGAATCCATCGGCAGTCCTAGATAAAGTGATGAATCCAGTCACACAGGTCTCTAAGGGATCTAGAGCAGAAAGATGGAGTCTGGAGACAAAACCAGAGACAACTCTGAAGTCCAGCCCCTGACCATGGGCTGGGTGCCACTTACCAGATCAGGCTGCCCAGAGCCCCTCCAACCTGGCCTTGAGCACCTCCAGGGATGGGGCATCCACAGCTCTCTGGGCAGCTGTGCCAGTGCCTCACCACCCCCTGAGCAAAGAATGTCTTCCTTAAATCTAATTGAAATCCACCCTCTTTCAGTTTAAAGCAATTGTCCCCTGTACTATCACTATGACCTTGTAAAAAGTCTTTCTCTGGCTTTCATATAAGTGAAGTGTTGAAAGGCTGTAATTAGGTCTCCCCGGAGCCCTCTAGGCTAAACAATCCCAATACCCTCAGCCTGTCCCCATAGGAGAGCTGCTCTGATCATTTTGTCCATGTACACGTGCAATGTAGATCAGGCAAGGCATAAAGGCACTGCCCAAGGTAAGGCATAAAGATGCATTCCAAGCTTAAAGCTCCTGGAGAATGTGCAGAGAATGCTTGGAGTGGAGGTCCCAGGTGAGGTCAGTCAAGACAGTTAAGGCTTGCTGGTGCCCTTGAACATCATGATAGTCTTAAAAAAATTGTACCTACCCTTCTCCCACTGACTGTACAGATTTCACAAAAAGAAGCCCTAGAAAGGAAAAGGATGAGCACGAACTTAGGAAAGGGCTTAGCAATAGCATATCTGTATGAATAATTCCTTTGCCTTCTCACAGCTACCTATTTCTACAAGGATTCAGCAGAAAGAACTCCTTTACCATTTTCCCAATGTAGATGTTTCTCATTGTCACCAAGACCCCAACACCTGCAATACTACTTCACATTGTTCTTCTCCCTTTAAATGCTGCGTAGTCCAGACTATGAGCAACAGGCAAAACTCCAAGAGATTTAAAACAAGAACTGAAGTATTGACTGCAATCATGTTGAAAAATAGCGGGTAGGAAGAGGGTAATGAGTACCGAGACTTGCTTTTTCCTCTCTCCAACAGCAATGATCACCACCTGGTGATGTAAGGACCACAGGTGTAATGAATTCCTTGGAGAAGGGTAAGGGTATGCTTCCTGAAACACAAGCTGCTTCTGCAGCTGAAACAAATTGTATTTCTTGCAGCAGCAATGAATATAATTATGATGCCAAGCCTGGAGCCTTGGACAAGAGTTTATTATTTTAATTATACTATGAGTATTCCATTGCTCTCAGATACAATTGGTAAAGAAATCTAACTGTCTCACTCGAGTGATTGCCTATTAGAGATGTGCCGTGTAGCAATGCATCTACATAAAACAAAATTGTTTTAAATCATCAGAATCTATGACAATTTCATACAATCTTCTCAGTCTTCTGCCGCTTTTTCTTTTTAAAGTTGCAAACACATTTGATTCAATTTCTAAATTCCTATTAAATGCAGGGGCTGGCTTATGGTCTTACTGCCAACAGGATCTCACCAAAGGAAATACAAGGTGAAAATGCTGTGACAATGTTTTCCCGTTTGTTGATAATGAAGCATAAGCAGATAGATATTTTAATGACAGGATACATATTTGGATTTGAAGATGTCTGGGTTTTACAGGTGGAAGAGCATGGCCTGAATAAGCAGGTACATGTTCAACCCTGAGCCAGGGAATGCTGTGGCAGCTATTTTGAGTGTGTTTGGAAGAGAAGGGCCAGGGGAGCAGGAAGCAAATGAAGTCCTGTCAGATAACTAACTCTACAAAGAAAATGTTTTTTCCCTTGCTAGCTTATCATAGAATTTTTGTCATTTGTGCCTCCAAATCTCTGTAAGCCTTTTACTCTGCTTCCTAATTCCTCTTTCCCGCTTTCTGTTGGCTGCTCTGGCACAAGTCTTTGACAGGTGTTACTATAACTTTCATCACTGAACTACTTTACATGAGGGAGTTCCAAATCTGGGGACACAAATCTAAAGCATGACTGCAATCACAGTGCTTTACAATTAAGACAAGGTTGATGAGGGAACAGTTTTGTCTCAGTCCACAGCCTACACAGTGTCAACATTTTGTACCTGGCTACAGCTTCTGTCAAGAGAAAGCAGATGGAGATGTCATGATATTTTCATAGCTGGAATCTTAAAACACTCTAAGAGTAAGAAAAACAACAGCAACAAAAAACCCTAATGCTATACAGAATGCTAATACACCCCCTGCTGTGTGACACAGCTTTAATTAAATATATTCAGTTAACTAACTGCAGATTGGAAGGAGTACTGGGACTGAAGGGTCGCCAGGGAAAGATCAATAATGACATGCGTAGTCACATTAAAAAAGAAAACAACAAACTTGCTTCTCGGGCAGTGCCTGGGAAAAGAGACAATTTCTCATGGGTAATCTGCAAGGTACTCCCCATTTCTGCTTCTTAAAGCATAAAATAGCAAACAAAAATAAACAAACATCACCAGCAGCACCAAAGGATGCCAAATTTCAGATAATGGAGGCTCCAGCTGCAGGGTAAAAAAGGTTCCCAAGAAAGTCTGGCCCCACTTTGAAACGTCACCTATCTCCTTTCTCTATTTAGCTTCCTCTTGAGACTTGTCAAGCCCAGTAGCACTTCCTCCATAAGAATTTTTCATATGCCAAGGAATTATTCCCAAAGGGAAAGAACTTTCCTTGCAGACCAAAAAGGGCATCTGGTTCAAATCAAATGCTGGATCAGAAAGCAGAAGTACTTTGCCTTTACTGATAATAGATTTCTGCAGTTTCCAAGAAGCAGAGCAAGGCACAGAATGCCAATTCAATTAAAAAACATTATTGTTTCCTCTGACACCAGCAGGGAAGTCAGTTGTTGCAAGGCAGAGACTCCTGGGAGCCACTAGCTGCTTGCTAGGTGACCTTGGGCAAAACTCATATTCCTATACCTCAGTGATCTGGCAAGAGCGTTGAAGTCTTAATTAACATTGGAGAAACACAAAGATGATTGTAGAAAAAGTGCAGTTTTGTCATTATGACTTTCACATTCAGATTTGCTGTACACAGCTCTGTTCCTATTGATCATCTCCCAAAAACGCTTCAGATTTAAACATACAGTAGCTGAATAAGCTAATTTATAAGGTAGGAGTTATGCTGCAGCTAATCTAGTCTCATCTGAAGGACTGCTGTCTCTGAGAGAACAGTCATGACACTGTCCTATGCTTAAGTGCTTCCTTGGGCTCAAAGAATCGTCAAGAACCCTGAGCTGGAAGGGACCCACAAGGATCAAGTCCAGCTCCTGGCTCCACACAGGACCACCCAACACTCAAACCCTGTGTCTGAGAGCATTGTCCAAATGCTTCTTGAACTCTGGCAGCCTAATTCTGTGACCACTGCCCTGGGGAGTCTGTTCCAAAGTCCAACCATCTTCTGGTGCAGAACCTTTCCCTAACCCCCACCTGACCCTCCCCTGACACAGCTCCATGCCGTTCCCTCGGGCCCTGTCGCTGTCCCCAGAGAGCAGAGCTCAGCGCTGCCCCTGCGCTCCCTGTGAGGAGCTGTAGGCCGCCATGAGGCCTCCCCTCAGCCTCCTCTGCTCTGGGCTGAACAGACCAAGGAACCTCAGCTCCTCCCCATACATCTTGTCATCTAGACCCTTCACCATCTTCGTAGCCCTCCTTCGGACACTCTCTAATAGCTTTATGTCCTCCTTATATTGTGGCACCCAAACTGCACCCAGTGCTCCAGGTAAGGCCACACAGCACAGAGCAGAGGGGACACTCCCTCCGCTCTGCTGGCTGGCACTGCTGAGCTTGGTGCAGCCCAGGGTACAGGTGGCCCTTTTGTCTGCCAGGGCGCGCTGCTGGCTCAGATCCAACTTGCACAGGTCATGTTACAAATGCTCCATGAGCTGATAGTGCTCATTGAAACTGGGAAAAATACACCCGTCTCCATGGAATGAATAATTTTCTTGGAGTTAGAAAGCAGATCTGGCTCACTCAGATCAGAAAAGCTCTGGAGACAGCACTCAGGGAACAGTGGGGGCACATTTCCAGAGAAATGGTGTGGGATGGAATAGGGAACAGCCACTTCAGTCTGGTAGCAGTGAGCTCCTGTCGTACTCTCAGCCTTACTCATGAAATCTTTCCTCTGTACAAGGCGCCTTCTGCACAAAGGATTCAGTTTTCAGAAAGCACAGAGCCAGTAATGTGACTCTTTTCCAAGAACCTTCAAAAGCTACAATGCCTGAAAATTCAAGAGTAGTTTTAAAAGCATTCCTGAGTATGCCTATTTGGCACCCCAAGGCTGCGGAAACCATTTCTCCTGCTTTCGTTTGCTTACTTCTTTCAGACCTCTTTCCAGAGAGACAGGGAGCTGATAAGTGAGATTGGAGGAGTCGCACAGGAAAGTATAAGACTAAATTTGAATTCTCTAATAAATATTTGGACCATTTGTTTGTTGTTATAGTACACAGCCAAGAGAGCTTGCATGTTAACTTCCCATTTTTCCTATACTGATCCATCCTTTCCCAAAAATGAGAGGGAGAAAACGAGAAAATTTGCCTGTTCCCCACTAAAAAAAAAAAAAAATCTTCCACCTCATGATTGCTAAGCATCTTTTTGGCCTAGTGCTTTCAAAAGCTGGAACTTGTGTATTGCATTAAAGGTATTTCACTAAAAACTGGATGTTTTTTGTTAACAAAGTAACCAAGTAAAAAGGAGTAAAAGGAAAAATTGCCTCAGGAGTTGTCTTGATCCAAGGCTTCCTCATGCTCTGCTATCACATTGCTAAAGTGAAAATTTCCCAGCAAAGGATAAAAACTCTACCTCATCCAAGCCTCTTCTGATGTCCCGTGTTCCTTGAAAGTCAAAATATCTCCTACAACTACTGATGAATCAGATTAATAAATCTACAGTTTATAGGCATACTAACACACAAATTACTTTCTCTGGTTCTAACTTAAGAGATACAATTGGTTACTTTGTGGTATCTAAAAGATAGAAATTGTTCCTTCTCAAAATCTCCCTTGCTTTTAGAAGGAACCTGATAAGAACGAAACTACATTTCCTTGAATTTCTTTATTTTTCTTCTGCTTGTTCCCACCCTTTTCTGGAATTCTCCGAAGCTGGAACTTCTCATAATAATTGAGTAATTTCCTATTTTTATCTCCTTTAATCCTTATTTTCTAAGTTCAGCCACTATGTACTGCAAAGGAAAAAACAAAGCTCTCACTCCAGAATGAAGTTGATAAGTTGAAAGGTCATGACAGGTAGCACTGCAAAGGCAATTTCATGTTTCACGTTAAAATAGCAAATCCAGGAGGTTTTACCAAAATGTCGATTAACATGAAATGACGCTAATTGAGAGAACAGAAGGCATGTGTCCTTCAGAGATCTGGCCTGTCATCTTCAAGTCTCTGTTTGAAATTAAGTCTAATTAACTCCAGAAGATAAATCAAGACATTTAGCATCTCACTAAATCCATCATGAATCCTTTGGAAGAGAGGAACTAACAAACATGTTGCCAAATTAAATACTTTTCTCTTTTAGCAAGGAGAGAGATTCCAGACATTTCCAGACCCGTGTTAATAATATCGTAACTTCAGCTTCACAGGCAAATACAGTATGGTACCCAATTATGTGTGCAATGGCTCAGGTCCATTGGAAGCTGACCAGTTGCCCTCCAATGAATATAAGGACATAACTGCTTTGTTTCTGGTGCAGCAGGTCTGTTTTCATCCCATGCTGTGCATCCACTCCAGCCCAGATGGTGCTCCACCACTTGTTGGCTGCTATAAAGTCCTAGCTTTGAACTGGGGAAAACCAGAAACAGAGCTAATCAGCGTCGTCCTTACACAAGAAAAGTACCACAAAAGTCTGCTGCTCACGTAGCCATTAGCAGAGCTCCTCTTCATAGAAAAAACGGGGAAATTTAGACCGGATATACGGAAAAAGTTTTTTACAGTAAGGGTAGTGAAGCACTAGAACAGGTTGCCCAGAGACGTGGTGGATGCCCCAACCCTAGTTACAGTCAAGGACCAGGCTCTGAGCACCCAGACTGAGCTGTAGATGTCCCCATTCATTGCAGGGGAGTTGGACTAGGTGACCCTTAAATATCCCTTCCAACTCAAATAATTCTATGAATCTATGAGAAATGGAGTAAGCTATCGATCTGTTTCTGAAGTAAGAATTCTGATCCGTTGTCCAGCTCACTCCTAAAAGCTAGTTGCAGCTTTGTGGAATCTGAGACTTCCAAGATAGAACTCGTTGGAGACAGAATGGAAAGAGGGTCTATTACCCTTACTGAATATGCTTACCAAGATGCTTACCAGAGATGCTAACCAAGCATCTCTGATGACTGGGAGCTTGAGTTCCAGATCATTTTTTATGTAAACTATAAAATTTCATATGCATAAGTATATTTTGTCTTTTTTCCCCCCTTTTATTTTTAACTGTACTATCTTTAAACTCCCAGTGGTAACTGAAAATCAAAAAACAGAGATATCAGCAGACACTTTGCAAAACGTGATGTGTAAAATTTCAAAAGACAGAGGAGCTGTTTCTACATTTTAACCACAGTGTCAGACTCACTGGGCTACAATGGCGGTGAGGTCAGCTATGTTATATATATAAGGTTAAATATTGGCCATGAAGCAGGACAAATTCTGAGGCTGTTTGCTTATACAATGATGAGTTCCATGCTACTCTGGTAAATTATTCCTTGTACACCAAATGATTAGATGAAAGCGAGAACAACAGCACTGAGGATGGCGGACCAAGTCAGTCCTCCCAGCTTCATTGCCCCTTCCAGCAGCGAGGTGAACCAATGGCTCATTAGCTGCATGCATTAAGAAGCCAGCTTACTTTTAATGTACTCACAGCAATGGAGATAATCAGTGAACAGCTTCATCCATCATGCAGCATGGACAGAAGGACAACTGGAATCAGCAGCTCCGTTGGTCATCTTAAGTTTTGCCATATTCACTGTTCTTGGGACCGATGTGATTTTTCAGTAGTCCCATGAGCATCCCAGGAAATCCACAAACAGAAACGTCTAAGATGTTTGGATGTCATTAATGTGACTGCTGAGGATAAGACAGTTCAAGGGGTTGCACATTTAAATGCAGCTAGCTAACTCATGGCTTTACACGGCAAGCCTTACAACTTTTTAATGCAATTTGAGATTGAGATTTTAGTTTTACTTTTAAGGTAACTGGAATGATCTGATTGCAATCAGAAGAGCTTGTACTTTTTTAAACACACACATTTCGGAAAAAACTGTTTAACGCTTGTTTATTCATAGTCTCAGCTACTATCGCCCAGGATAACTCATGTTTGTGTGATTCTCCAGGCCACCATGTAGCTTTTACACAACTTTTGAAAGGTGCCACAACTTGCAAATTTTACAGAAATATAAAATCTGTAACCAAACCATCCCAAACTGCAGATCCCAATGATTTAAACTAAGGCAGTGGCATTGACATTACAATAATTCTTCCTTGGATTCACAAATAGCAGGACTTTGTAGCCTTTGCATACCCAGGGTGGGTCAAAACTTCCTTTTTATTTAAAAAAAAAGATCATTAATCATTTTAATGTACTAAACATTCATTTGTTGTATCAAATTTCAAAATTAGAGAATCTTAGTCAAATTTAGCAGATGCTCAGATAAACATCTGTTGCTCTTGTTAAAATAATAAAAACAAAATTTGTTTTCTTGGAAGGTCAGCCTAAATGTCATCTTCTGTCTGCCTGATTTTCTAAAATGGGATTTCTTAGAGAAATAATTCATGTGAAACAGTTTAGCATCATAAATTCCCAGTCCCAAAGCTACCAAGAGTGTCTCCTGGCTGAATATCATACCTGGCTCTCGTACAGATTTTCTGATTTGTCTCACGCTTTAGAAAGAACTCTTCCGTTGTTACCTTTAATACTGAAAAAGTATAAATATTTAAAAACATGAGAGCAGGTGCTACACTGAAAAGCAAGCATTTATATTGTGCTCTGCTTAAGCATACTCATATATAGAAAAAAAAACAACAATGTGCAACAAGAACAGCTTGAGTAAGGCTGTGCATACAAAAGTGATTTTCTTCCTGCGGCACAGCAGTTTACTGCTTGTTAGTCATAAAACTGAGGCAATTTACTTCCCAGTTGCAGACATCTAACTGTGGTTATCAAGTCCATCACCACTCTTCAGCAGGCAGGTGGGTACCACAACAGAACTAATCATTTCTAATTGCACAACCAGACTTTGAAGAATCTTGGCTCAAGTTTTGAAGCGAGAATTATTGTAGTTTCAATATCTTATCTACATTGCACTCCACCACTGGGTGTACAGAAAACAAGTGAGCTTGGCTGCGAGAAGCAGCCTCGTCGTGTAAAGTCAGAGCTTGACATGGGCTGATTTCTCCAGCCACCAGTCTGAATGCAGCCTTACAAACAGGGCAGGCTGTTAGTTCAGATCTCTATCCAAATTACTTCGGATGTTTTGAGGATCCAAACACCTGGAGGTCTAGACGAGCGAATCTTTCTTTACACAGGAGTCAAAACACCGTAGATGCTAGGAAGACTTTTTGACTTTCTTTATTTTCACTGTTTTAATCCTCCCAGCTACACCATGATATTAATGCCTGCTTACAGATTTTTAAGAGTTTTTTTATATAAAATATTTTTAAATATTTCAGTTTATTAAAAAAGTACAGTATGAGAGGACAACTTTTTTCTGTTTTTTGTTTTTATTTAGGTTGTCAGCTTATCAGGGAAGAGGGAAGTACAGTACCAAGCCCATGAGGATCCTGATCTAATCAGACATTTGTAATCATTATTGCTGTAGAATTCATGAGTATTACCTGAAGCCCTCTGAAGTTTTGGAATTGCTGATTACTACATATTTTGTTTAAAGAATAACCATCTTGAAAGGCCAAAGTGACCAGACCCAGTTATTTTGATATCATAAGTATGTGAAAGAAACCATTTACACGCCCACTACCAGTGCTGGTGCTGTTCAGTGCCGCAGCATTCCTATTGAATTTCACAGCTCATCTTGAAACACCTCAAATGTACATCCCATTTCTGTCCCAACGCATACATCGGTATATCTCGAGTAGTTTCCTACTTCCTTTTGAAGAGAGCTCACCAAAAGGAAGTGCAGTTTTAAAGGCATCTTTTCTCCTCAGGGCAGAGTCCATGCTTGTGGAACATCTTCAGAAGATTTCATTTTGAGCAGTCTTTTTAAATACATGCTGCCACCTAACACCACAACGGTAGCAAAGCTGTTAATGCAAAAGATTCTGGGATCGTGACTTAACTAAATACTTCAGCTTCAACAGAGAGAAGGCTTTTAATAACTATTTGTATTAAAGGGTAATGCATAAATGAGTGCATTTACTCCAACAGTCTTCTAAGCACTAGAAATATACAACATAAAATAACAAAATAAAATAACTGATCTATTTGTCAGAGACCTTAATACTTAATGAGAACAGGAGAGAAAGCAGAAAAAAGATATTTACTAACAGAATATAAGTGAGCCAAAGAGATTATCCTTATTGACATCATTACTCAGCTCTTCGCAACCTACTAACCACCCTCTCAAGCACTATATATTAAGAACATAGATTAAGTCAGGAACTGAAGAAAGAATTAATGTTGCATTTTAAGCCTAAATAGTGGTATGCTCTATTATTTTGTGCCTTCTGTGTTTAAAAGACAATTTTTTATTTGTCTCTAACATCAAATAAATTAAAATTACCCACTTGGATTGGAATGCAAGCATTATCAGCATTAGTGCTAGTGTTTAGTTTGTAGAAAAAGAAATAGAAGTCAAAGTACAAAGTGATGGGAAGTAGAAATATGAGTTCACAGTGATGTGGCACACAGTGTGTGCCCTTCATAATTTGCTTTACAGAAAAGAGCCAAAACAAAATATTATCAGTGTATAACTGAGCAGTGGCTTTTATACAACTGCCCATTTCTGGCATGGTAGGTTTAGCTAGTATATCCAGTTAGCTCAGTTCTCAGGGCTCTAGGTGATAAATTATTGTCCATTGGTGTTATTCCAACTCAATGGGAACAGCCTTGGCCAGAGCTTTTGCTCCTCTCTGCCCACAGATGCATCCTAAATCATTATCAGATTATCTGTCCTTAATGGGCAATCTGTTGACCTGAGGAGGCAGCATGTAATTTGTCTGCATAATATTCTGACTCCATCTGTGGGACTGATACCATGAGCTCTTCAGATTTTGCCAGTCTTTTCCAGAAAAGATGTTTTTCATATTCCATGAAAAAAAAAGCAATTAAAAAGAGGTTGAATTTAGAACAAAAAGACTATATTCCCACCCCTGTGAGGCTTAGATAATTTAGATAAACTGAAGTTAAGAAGATTTATATGTAAGAAAATAAACAAGATAAATAAATGATAAATAAAAAAATAAATAAGAAAATATTTTTTTTTGCCTGAAATGTAAAATTTAATTATAGTTTGTAAATTGAGTAAAACATTTTTAATGATATTAATACAGAATAGTGATATCTGACTGCCGGGCAGTCAGTTATCCATATCAGGTTCTTATCCAGATGGCATCAATTAATGGATAGCTTCCTAAGCATATCAGAAGGACTAAATACAGTATAAGAGCATATGAGCAACTTGTGCCTCCTTGGAGGCATGGAACTGAACTGGACCCTTGAATCGAACAAAAGACCATATAAAATTAATTTTTATGACTGGCCTATTTGCCATTTTCTCTTCTTTCACTATCAAAGTTATTCCCTGTTCCAACATGCAACATCACAGATTTTAATAGATCTACCAAAGAACATTTGATCCAATAGGTTTTCATAAGCTTTTGTGGACATGATCTAGGGAAAGAATGTTTTTTAAGTGTGGTACCACTAATCAAACATGGAAATAAAAGGATATTGGTTCCTGGGGAAGAATTTTTCCCTAACCCCCAACTGACCCTCCCCTGACACAGCTCCATGCCGTTCCCTGGGGCCCTGTCGCTGTCCCCAGAGAGCAGAGCTCAGCGCTGCCCCTCCGCTCCCTGTGAGGAGCTGTAGGCCGCCATGAGGCCTCCCCTCCTATTTATTTCCATGGAAACTATCACAGATACAAAGAGCACAAAAACATTATTTAATAGAGCAAATTCTCAGCTAAAAACGTTATTTTTCAGCATAGTCACCACCATTAGCTCTGCATTTTTGCCAGCAATGAACTTGCATGCTGTGCTCATAAACATCTGCACTGGTGGAGGTGAACTGTCGCTGTCACTGTCGTCACTGCTGAAATGAATCCCTACCACCTCACTGTGCTCACATCCACTGTTTGGTCTCCATAAACATTCAGCAAGCGTCAATGAAGGGCAGTGCATGCTGTTTTTTCTGTATGGAGAAATTAGTTTCCACACCTTTGCTTCACAGACACTTCCATGTCAGATGCCATTTGGTCAGAGTGCCCCTCTGCTGCCGTCTGTCATACAGCAACAAAATAGAACAGGATATTAGTGGGAAGGTTCAGCCTCTACTGCCATACCTCCAACATCTGCCTCTGATGTCATGGACCAACGTAATAAAGTAGGAGGCATTGCTTTTGGAGCAGGCTTCATACTTCAGTTATATCATCCAAGTTTTCTTGATAGCCTTATTCAGATGTTAAGGAATTACAGAATCACAGGAGCTGGAAGGGACCTCTGGAGATCGTCTAGTCTAACCTCCCTCCTAAAGTAGGTTCCCTAAAGTAGGTGTCCCTATGTACAAATACATTTACAGAGATAGATCATTTCTACAAACAATTCTCTTCCCTACAAAGGTAGAGCAGAAATCACCAGAACTACTAGAAGATTTGCTTACTTGTTTGTGTACGTGGTACAAAAGCGAAAAAGAACATGGAATGAGTTAGGCATCCACAGGGGACTCCATAAGTTCCCTCTATTGAACCATTAAAATCTGGACTAAAAATGATAAAACTGAAAAAACTCTCACTGCATGGATCAAGAACTCACCCAGTGGCATTAGATAGGGTATCCTGAGTAGTGGATATCAGTGGATAATATCATCCGTGGATAAAACTTGGATCGAACGTGCAAGAATCTATCCATTTATCCATTGGTATTTGGTCCCTATTTCACTTCCCTACAACACTCACAAGTTGATATATAATGATGACTGGAGTATTATACACCCCTCTGTCCTTCACAGAAGTATCTTTGGGTTACACTGTTATAAATCAAGGGCACTGCTGAAGTGGTAAGTGGGAGGAAAAAGCAGCAGGTGCAGAAGAGAGCAGAGCATGAGGCCTAGCAGTAAAGAAAGCTGCTCTTGTCCGGAGAAAGGAGGCTATTATCTGCAGCACGCTGCAAACAGACAGAGCACTGTTACTCACTCAGACTTTGCCAGTGTTGGTAGTGCTGTTTCCCATTCCCTAGGGATCTGGAGTCATTGCTTGGGAGAGACATGCCTACTGAAACTGCTTTGTTTGTGAAAGTAACGCTTGTACAACTGGAAATAGTAGGAAGCGCTAGGTAGCTAAAAATGCACTCAATATAGCAGAACACAGATGCTGTACAAAGTGGACATGTTACAAGACTCAGATGTAAGATAATGTAAAAGACTCAGATGTAAATGAAGTGTAAATGATGTAAATGTATCTGTTCGTTGCCACTGGGTTTAACTAGGTTTTAGGTTAGCACATACACTTCATTACTGCTCTCAGTTTAGAAATAAATTTCCTAACATATCAGTATGAGCCATGATTCATATAAGTACTTTCATTTAATTATTCTAAACAAACAAATGCTATGTAGGAAGGATGTTTATGTTCTTCTGAGCTACTTGTAGAAAATCTTTAATGTATACAGGAATATAATTTTGAGACAGTAACTGAACATTATTTAACAGAGCCACAAGCCATCTAGTTATGACGTGTTATTGGTTTTGCAGCACATGTACGCATCACTTTTGCTCTTAACAGGTTTCAGATAGCTAGGAGTGATCCAGGCACTGTGGATCTGTGGACATAGGCTTGTATCAGTTCAAGTAATAAATTCCTTCTCTCAGACTGAGAGGGATAACCACAATGCTGCCTTCCAGGGAAGAGAGTTTCAGCTTTGGAACACAAGAACAAAACACAGATAGAGATGGATTGAGATTCCATTTATAGAGTTTTAGAAAAGACAGCTCCCAGGCAGTCTTTTTCTAATAAAGCAAATAAGCTCTGGAAAGTGGGGAATGGTTCTGGCACAGAGCCCTATAATTTCATCCCACCATTCTGAAAAATAATCTCCCTTGCTGTTCTGGGGCTGAGAGGTATCCTTTGGCATGATATGCCATGCGTAGCCCAAGGCTGATTTTTTTTCCCAAACACATGATCTGAGTGTTGAGTTGTATTTTAACTGGTTCCAGTCCTTCAACATTTCATTGAAAGAAACCTAGTAGTTAAGAATAGAGGTCCAGTTCTTCTTTGGAGTACAGTGACACCGAGGAGCTGCAACTTGGAATCATATTCTGTTCATTACACAAATTGTATGCACAAAGGTATCACCACTCATACTGCAATATTTTACAGCGTGTGTAACCCACAGCTGTTTTCACAAACCAGAAGCTTGGAAGAAATCTACAGACTCCATTTATTTCAATCACCCTTCACCATAATCCAGTAATCCTTCAGAGGCTACAGTATGGCCATCTAGGGAAGAAAAGAAACTTCATACTCCCTTTCACCTGACTTTGCTTTCCATTTAGGCTCCATCCTAGGTGAAGTCACCCCAGGATCTGTTAATCCTCTGAAGAAAGGTCACAGCTCTGAGGGTGCTAAGAACCTTCATACAAAAGTCAGCAACAGAAACACAAAAAGCCACTGGAAACATGATTGCTAGATGACGAAACTGGAAACTGCCATGTCTGTCCTTTATCACAACCAGATTGTTTCTTAGATCATTTTCTGAAGAACATTCCCCTACCAAGGAGAATAAGAGTCTACATATCCCAAAATTATAGAACTGGAGCCCAAAAGAGGAACTCTGACTTTCAGGAGAGCATTTTCTAATCTGAATTTCAGAGCTCAAGCAAGCATTCAGTCTATTGAGTCCAGGAATTCAATAGCTACTCACTTTTTCTTGTTAATTCAAACACGTCAATAGTGATTATTTGGATCAAAAACCTGTCCTCAGGATGCATCTCGGACTGAGGAACTGCTGAGATAAATGAGGTTAAGAAAACTAACTCTCCCTTTCTACCACATATTGAAACAGTCCAGCTTTGCATCAGGGACTAATTCCACGGTAGTTAACTTATGACCGTGTCAAGACGTGGTTTAAAACTCTGCCAAGACATGTGAGAAATGAGAGACAGTCAATTCTCTTTTTATCCCATGCAGAAAGAGGTCAATTTTCACCTTGTTTTGTTGTATGAAACATTTTTTTTCTCAGTTTATGAGTTACGATATTCTTTTGATTTTACCTTTGGATGACAGTTCAGTTAGAGGCTGCCAAACCCAAGCATTAATAAATACATCTATGAGTCAGCTCCCAAAGAATGCAACTGGAAAAAAAGTAATTAAAAAAGGCAGATTCTCACATTTGAATATCTAAGCTACTTTGAACGTGTTTTGGAGATTTAATCTATAAACATGAGGTACAGACTCTTCTTTTTAAGGGAAAAATACATTAGAATTGAGACTTTCATCCTGAGCAAAATGTCTGCTGCATCGAACTCAAGAGCTGACAAAAGGTTAGTACCCAATTCCATGTGGACTTTCCACGGCCAACCACTTCTGTCTGCCATCACAGATCATTTAAGCCTTAATATACTTATCCTCACACAGTTATCCCTCTGAGGCAGGATAATAATTACATCTGAGTTTCCCAATGTCTCACAACAAGTCTAGGAACAGAACTCTGGCATTGTTTGCTCTGCGATAGTAATTTCTTCACAAGAACATTTTTTCACATTATACAGTTATTTTGCTTTCAGCCCCACAGCACTGAATAAGCCAGACCTTGTTTACAGTTTATTCATCAGAACTGCTGAAACTGAGGCACAAGAATAATTGTTCAGGCAAAACTGAAGAAAAGCATCAGTTGCAACTCGATCACAGGAATCATGCCTTCCGTAAATACATTTTATCTTCAAATCAAACACCCTTGCCACGAGAGGTAACAGACACCATCCGAAGGAAGATATACCCCAATGAGATGCCCAGTCTTAAGTAATATTATTAAATAAAAGCGATGAGGTTCAGCTGAAGAGCCTGTTAGCATTAATGTGTACAGAAATAAGAGAAACACAGGGTGTCTGGGGAGACACGTGGGTATCTAGGAGACTGGCTCTAGTCCCATGTCCTCTATGAACTCAGCAAGGCATGCTGTCTGCTGGGTACTTCAACTCTCTCCCAAAACAACTGGAATTGTGAAATTGTTCTGGTATTGAGCAGTTCTTTGCAAGCCGAGACTAAAATGTGCCGTACAAGGAAGAGCAATGTTTTCAGTTATTAAGCATTTCTTTGAAATGAATATGCTTACCTGGAAGATGGGAAATGCATACTCTAAATCAGGCAGTGCACTTACATGGATCTGGATTTCCCCATATCTCAGACAACTGGCTGAATCTCCAGATTAACAGCTTTATCTGTAGTATTATTATTTAAATTGATTTCCGGAAATGAGAAAAAAAAGCTTTACTGAAAGTAATATTTCAGGAAAGACACTGATTTCAATCCGTCTTCCACTTCAATAACTCATACGCACACAGGGCCCAAGCAGTGATGGCCCACGACTGCTGCCCGGATTTTGAAGCACACACATTTTCAGAGCAGATGCGCATGGAATGGGCCCCTCGATTCTGCTGAACCACTGCAATCCATGCACTGTCTGCGTGCTCTCATCCTGGACACATATCTGTGCTATGTGGAAACGCAGAGAACTGTGTATTTATTCACATCAGCTCTTGCTGAAACACAATCTAGCACACATCTGCAATACTAATGTATATTTTCTTCTACCTAGAGAGACTGTAGCATCACAGAACAGTTGTTAGCATTGTCCCCTGAAGGAGAGAGTTAAGGCAGAAACAACGTGCCTGCACTAACAATTTTAGTCTTGTGTGAGGCTTGCTTCAAACTTTAGCATTCATCCTGGCTCTAAATCACCAAGACTGACACCAAGTCAAGAAGAAAAAGAAAACAATAAAGTAAAATAAATTTGTGACTGCAGCAATTTTTTTTCTTTCTTTTTCTTTTCTTCTTCTTCTTTTTTTTTTTTTTTTTGTACAAGAAATCAAAATCTCTGCAGAACATAAAGGAGTTGCTCAGGAAACAGGGAGTTTCAGAGAACCCTAAAGTATTCTCTTCAGATTTGCAGCTTTCTGTGTCACCGCAATAACAAACTTACATAGGAGAAAGTGTTTCAGGACAGTACAGAAGAAGTCAATTTGGATGTCACAAGGAAATGCAAAGAAACAATGAATATTTATGCAGGAACAAGGAGTAGCTAAAAATGAATCTCTTTCTTTACAAAAGAGGTATTCCAGTTATGAGGGAATATACCTAAATTGTTCTTGACTGACAGGCCAAAGCAGAAATCAAAGGAAGAATGCAAACACACTGAGATTTTTTAAAGAGGAGAGATGCAGCACTGAAGTCAGAAGAGCTCATGAAAAGTGAGTTTTTAGAATCACTGAGTCTTCTGGAAACAAAGGAAGAAAAATTAATAATAATAACATAATCCAGTGTGCCATGAAGTCCAATATAAGCAAAAGTAGAACAGTGTTATGAGGAGAACTCAAAACCTCAGAAAAATGGTATCTAAAAGAAATCTTGCAAAAATCATTAGCAGCTTCTATTGGATATAAAACATCTTATTCAAGTACAAACTTATAGTGGAATGTTATTATCGAAATTGCAGACTGTACTAGGTTTGTGTGGCAAGGTTTTGGTAGAGGGGGGCTGCAGGGGTGGCCTCTGTAAGCAGAGCAGCTCTCAGCAAAATTCACATAACTCTCCTTTTAGTATTCTGTTATGATGGGGAAAACGCAGCGTGCAATCAGCTATTCCAGTTTAGACATACAGCTCAATAGATCAAATTTTTTCCTGTTAACCAAAGTACATGAGCCAGTACTAAAAACAACTACAAAACAAAGAAATGCTTACCCACAGCTCACTCATCTCACCTGAGACAGAAAAGCGCTGCCACTAATGGCAGAATATTCTCAGAAGTGCAATTCACCTGCTCCAGAGATCAGAATCACTCATTGTTTTGCATTTAACCTATGCAACACAGTGAGCTGCATGGGGTGGAATGCAGCAAAAAGAGTGATGGGTCCTGACTGAGTGACATGCCTGGTGTTGTCTTATTGACTACTTCCTCACAGAACATGAAACTCAGCTTGGAAACAGAATACAAGAGTCAGTCGTACTAGCGCTAGCAAAAGAAATCCCATCTGTGACCCTAACTACACCAAGAGACACGGGGCGTATAGAAAAAAGTGCCCAAATGGAGACACACACTATATACTATGGAGAAAAATGCTGAAGAGAGAGTTCTGGGCACCAACCAAGTCTTTTTTTCTGAAAGTCACCAAGAAACAGCTTGGGATTTTTCTATCACATTGTTTCAGTGTGGATTTGGTCTATTATTTCTAAGAATTAAAGCCTGCTCTTTCCCTTAGGTCAATAGTGGCAAATCAGATATGTATCTCAACACTTCAGCTCCTTCTAAAGCTGTTAGCAGCAGCCATTCAGCACTGTAAACACCTAAATTCCTCTCTATCTCAAAACAGCTTGTGAGATAGTTGAGACCAATTCTAGGAAGCGGAGAAAAAAATCTTGTGTTTTCATTGCAGCATTTGTGAATTCCTTTATGGTAAGTGCATTGTGCTACCGTGAAGATGTCAGTAAGGGCTTCAAGAGCAAGACACAGCAGTGCATTTTAAATGGATTGCTTGGGAGTAATATCTTTTACACTGCTCTGAGAATGCATTAAAAAAGGAAGAAGAGCTGGATTTCATGTACTGTTCTGTATATGAACCGTAAATGTCAAGTACTGTTCTACAGTCTTAATATTCACCACAGAGCTGAAAGACTTAATTACATAGGAGCTTCTTACATTTGGTGTTTGAACTGAAAAATAACCATCAGTCAGAGCTGCTCTAACCACACCACAGCAGATTGGACTAAGAGCACCGACAAGAAGTACTTAGACACAAAACGAGGAACATGACTAGGTAAAGAATTCCTACTGCAGTTTCCAAACAATCAGAAAGGAGATGTCTGGGTCAAAAGTGACCAGCTTGCTGGCCAAGTGCAGCTCATAGTTACACCAGATTTATGCCAGCCAAAGAGGGTATTATAGCTCGTATTTCCAAGCAGTATTCACAGCCTCCAAGATGGAACTGTTTCAAATCAACTGTCGTATATGCAGCTCCCATTGCAGTTGCTGGAAACTTTATCTGTGTAATTGTATCTATGCAACCAATTATAAAATTAGACTTCCAACCCAACATTTCCTTCGGATTATTGGGGCAGTGCTTAGCTGACAAAGTACGATACCCTTAGTAGTTCCACATATTTAAATAAACACACTGAAAGAAATAAAAATGCTATCACAGTAAGTCACAAAAGAAACAGACTACTGAAATTCTGCTTTAGTAGCAAGAAGAAACGTGTCCCTACATACAGATACCCCATGTTCTATACCCCATGTTGTACTCATCTGGAAGATTCACTGACAAATGAAATTAAAACAGAATGAGTGAGCAAGCAAGTAAGAATTGAATTTCATTGCCATCAAATCTGCGGATCTGGATCTCCAGTTCTCTGGAAAAAGTCTTTAAATCATGCTAAAAATGAGAAGATGAATGAAAGAGACAAAAAAAAATAAAAGGCTCTGGATGAGCCACACACCTTTGATTAAAGATTTAACCTGGCCTCTTATATGCAGAAGCAGAATTTATTTCAGATTTTTCTCAGTTCTCAAAGAAAGGACAACTTAGGGTCATAATGTTCCTGTAAAATTTCCGCAACAGAATTGCTCTATTTGTGGACATTCTTAGCAGAAACTGCTGATTGTCTGAGGCTATAAAGTCTTCTATCAGACCTAAAAGCAGCTTATTTTTCCACACCTATAGGAATGCATTTCCCTCTAGAGCCAGAGAGGTTCGCAGCTACAGTTCCAGAGTCCTGCAGCTCTCTCCCACTGATTTGCAGGGCCAAGAAGATATTGCACTGCCTGGGTCCAAGGTACTGCCCACATCGGTGGTAGCAAGGTAGCTCCCTTCTTCAATGATAGAAGAAAGAGAATATCAGCCAAAGGACCTATGGAGCTAAGAAGAAATTCACTGTTTAACAAAATTCATGTTTGAGAAGACACCGTGTTGAGACCGTGACTGACCTGGGGATCTTCACTCAGTCCTCCACTCTGCATCATGAAATTTGGAATATAAATTGACTCTGATTGTCAGCAGTGGAAATCACTTATATGTATCCAAGCAGGAATTCAACAACGCTGAGCTTTCCCATTTGTAACATTATACAGGACAAAGCAGTATCATAACACTCTACCAAAGCACTGCTCTGCAGATAGATTTTGTCTCAGCTTGGCATTCTACTAATTATCTAATCTTCCAAAAACATAACTTTGTGAATCCCTGAACTATGAAATTTATCAGGCAGAGATTAACAACTTGTGACTGTATTTCCAGAAATAATAAAACTAACTAAAAAAAAAAAAAAAAAAAGGATACCACTTCTTTTTTTTTCTTTTTCTTTCTGCACAATTGCACAGGAAAAATAGACAGAAAACAGCCATTTAAATTTCTGGATTATCTGGAAGTTGGGAATCTAAGCAGCAGCAAATAAACTGATTTATTTCCAGTCATTTTATTTCAACAGTCAGCCGTAGACTAATTTACTGACAAAAGAAATTATTTTTCCTTACAGCCTGATACAAAAGACATTAATTACTTTTTTAATATAGTGCGTGGAGTTTAATATAGTGCTACCGAAGCAGAGGGCACCTGCAAAATGAACCAGATGTTGTTAGAACATGATGATGACTGAGCAATGTACTTCTGCACGGTTCTCATTTAACTGTTAGCAGTTGGACAGAACATCTGGTGCTGGGAATTGATCAGCCATTCTTCATCAACACTCTTTCTGACAGACTGGTCTAGGGGTGACTGTGACTGCTGATTGGTTTTCCTTAGATTCCAGGGAAATCACAACAGGTACCTGGCCTATAAAGGGAGAAGAGAAACAATGCAGGGCTGTGAACAAAATAAAAGAAAAAAAATCAAACAAAACTGTTGTTGGAAGCAGGAAAGAGACAAGTTAAAAACATAAACCAATTTTATATATTTTAACATCAGAAACTCTAAACTTATATGAGAATATGTGAACCCAATTTTAGCAGATTAAAGCTCCTCAAGCAGCAGCATAGAAGCATCTCCATTATGGCAGACTTGGGATACTCATTTATTTTTTACCTCTGCAAAACTTTTATTACTGCAGTCTGTTCTGGCAGCCTCATAACCACTGCCTTAGCAAACAGGCCAGCACCACTCACACCTCTGCAAAACACGGAAAACAAGCAAGACACAATTCTCCTGCTGAGTGTGCTCATGTCCTTGAGCAACAAATTCCTTTCTTTTCTACTTCAGCAATTAAAGAAGGCATCAGAATTACCACACTTGTGTCTACACCCGCTTTTGACTGGAAGAGCAGCATTACCTGTTCTTCAACCATTTGGCAAACTGCCCTGGAAAAGGCAAAGGATATGCTACAGGGACTCCACTCACAAAACCCTTCCCACATAACTGATGACTGAAGAGTTCATTTCTCATCGTTAATCATCTCTAGGAATTCTGGTCTGGTTCAGTGCTCCCTGTCAGGGGAACTTAGACTTTTAATGTCAAAAGTCATTTCTATTTAATAATTTATGTTCCTGCATCAATACTTTCCCCTAAATTAATAGCACCTGCACTGCCTAACAAAAAAAGTTTTTTAAAATACAGCTAGTTGAGTACAGAAACAGTGAGCAGAGAACTCAGAACTGGAAATACTAAGTAGCATCAGGTCAATTGCTGCAGTGATTCATTCAGTCCATGCAGCAGTATAGAAATAACAAAAAAACAAACAAACAAAAAAAAACTGCCAAAAAGAAAAAAAAATCAAGAAATCCAAACTTTAATAGGAGAACTGTGAACATCTGTGAAAGGCTGCTCTCCATGCAGCGTTGTTAGAAAAGGTATCTTTTCATTTTTTTGAATTCCAGTTCATGTTATCAGTTTCTACAAATATATATATATATTTTTTTTTGGACTAACTCTTCCACTTTTAGGAGTGAACTACCATATTTAGTGATCTATGCTGATTCAAAGGGCTGACTTCCAAAGGGCTTGAAATAAAATTGTGTAAGCAGCAGATCATACAAGTCAGACCTACCCCTTTCCGACTATCACTGTTACCAGACCTAGAAGAGAGCAGCCACACACCACAGAGTACAGCTACAAAGCCCCAAATTCACCTCTAAGTTACCTGCTATGAAAAGTATCTTTGGAGTCTCTTTATACTTCCTAATGCTTAATTTTAACACTGTATGCCAGGCATCACGATGACCTGTCACATCCTCCAGGGTATCATCTATTTCACAGTCCAGAAGTGTTTAAAAATACTTCATCTAATTTTGTTCAGAGTCTTTGCACAGAGTGTGTGCAGTCTGTGTAATTCTGTGCTCCTGCCTTTTTTCTTAACCAGGACTTTGGACTAAAGCCTTACTGAAATCATCGTAAATCATCATGGTATTTTCTTCAGTGAGATAGATTACCTCATTCCTACCAATAAAATAATGAATTATGAGTTGGAGTATCCCGTGTCAATTTTATGTTGGACAAGAAACATTGATACAGATCCTTGAATCAAAACTGTAATTTTCAAACAGAAATTCTGATTGTTTTGCTGTCCTTAATTTTAACATATGGCTTTGCATAAAAACAAATCCCCTGACCACTTTTGGAACTTTATTTTTCATTCTCCTTCCCTTCCTATTTTCCTCCCTATCATTGTTCAACACATCTATAGATTTTTCTACATCTAAATTCTATAAATGGGTTTTTTTCCTATCTGTTGTTTCTCAAACATTCAGCCAGCAAATTATGACTGCTCAGTCTTTCATCGCTTTTGCATCTTGATCTCTTTTTCTTTAGCTGCAGAAAGCTTATATAATGCAGAGGTTCTAATAATGTCATTCTCCTTTAGCAGTCATTTCTGCAAGCCAGTTGCCTACAAACCATTTCTTCAACTGGTGCCAGATTTTCAGAAAGCAATTTCAGCAGTCCAGATTTGCAAATACTTACCATAGTGCTGACTCTCAAGTTACTAGCCATGCCAAAATGCAGATCACTTTTTCCATGGCCCAGACTTTTTCTTGTGTTTTAGGGTAGTCATATTCCATCTTTGGATGACTGCATGTTCCCAAACGATTGACCTTATTTGGAGCAATTCTGCTATAAACACACTACTTCCCACATTTTTAAGACTGCCTTTTCCATGAGTGGTTGTTAAACAAGTAGATCAGTTACAAGTTTGCCACTTCCTTTCATCATTTCAAAAATCAAACACTATTATGCAGCTACAGGCCTAATGAATTCATTGCTTCCAAATCTGTAAATTTAGTTACGTGTTTTTTCAATCCAGGAAAGGGATTTTCCTTGGACACGTATGATGCTTTCTGCTAACCAGTTTTGCATTAATAATGAGAGCTCCAGATGTGTCTCCAGATGGGAGCAGAGTGCAAGGATCACCTTCCTCAACCTGTTGACAATGCTTTGCCCAGGATGACATCAGCCTTCTCTGTGACATGGGTATATTGCTGGCTCACGTCTTTGGCATTCCTTAGGTTATTGTGATTTAAGTTCAATTCCACTTGAAGATTCATAGATAGTTTTTACACCAGTTTACCTTTGCAGCCCTCGGTATACCTGTAGCACAGGTCTCCACATGTCCTCCATCAGCTCAGCAACTGATTCTTTCCTCAATATCTAGCTTCTGGCATACTTTGGCTAGTTGACTTTCCACTGCATGTCCAGGACTTGCATAATTTCCAGGACAATTTGTTTTCTGAAAGTAAATTCTTCACTTTTATTAGGCCTGGTTGTCTTAGCTTGGCCATTAAGATACGCTTTCACCCCTAGCCATTTATTTATGTAACAATGCTGAACTAAGAAAATAAGCTATGCTCATAGCTTTTCCTGTAAGCTTGGAAATCCCAACCTCTGGCCAAATGGCCCTGTCTACACGGTCTTACTGTGACAGAGAAGAATTTTGTAAGAATTTTTGAGCTTGCATAGGTCTTCTGCAGTTATTGTTCTAACAAAAGTGATCAACCGTCATTTTTTTTCTGTTCTTTGCAGTAACAAAGATACAATGATCTTTTCATTGTATGAATGCATGTTGACTATTTAATCAGCATTACTATAGGTGAGGTGTAGCTCATAACATATGTTTGTGGAAATATATTTTGTTTCTAGCACCAGGGATACCTTCCTGACCAGAAAGAGAACACAAATTGAAATTGATAACAATCTAGGTGACAGTATATGTTTGATGATGATGCTGGTTTATAAGCATCTAAACCTTCTTGAACATAAGGGATGAAGACAAACAAGGGCAGTTTCCTGGTTTACAGCAAACACATTTCCAGAAATTTTCTAACTCATTCTCCATTCTTCTAAATATGGACTGATTCTTTCTGTCAAGCTTGTTCCTTTCTTCACTCCAGTATATAAATCACACACAACAAATACCTTTCAGAAAAGTTTTGCTAACTACCGAACTCCATTACATCATCTTCTGTTTGGTGTGAAATATGTGTCTGTCATTTATGACTATTTCACATGAAATACAATGATTTAACAAAGTTTGCCTTAGTCCTTTAATCTTATGTACATAATTGTTTAGAGGAAAAGAATAAAGAATGTCAAGTAGAAAAGGTAATAGATGTAGTTGTAACTCCTCTGCTGTGTCAAATAGACATTGTTTTTTGACTGAATGATTTTTCTCAAGCGCAGCATCATATTAAGAAATCGTTTCTTCTGCAAACTTACAAGCAAATGCCAGGTGCTTCTAAGATGCATCAGATAAAATTTTTACTTTCTAGCAAAATTCTATGCTGTTGAACTCAACATAGGTGTTTTATTTCATCCAAAACATCAAATGTAACTTAAGGGAACCAATGATAAAACCGATGTATCAGCAGTCACACAGGATATCTGTCTGTTAGAATGGCTGCCTCAGTCAAGCACACTCAAGCACTGCAATCTGGCTGATTGATGCTAACAGCTTGTTCAAAAGAAAGTGACAGCTACTTTATACTTCACTTAATATCTTCTAACACAGAGAAGTCTCAGCTTCACAAGGGTGTGGTGCAGCAGAACCTGACTCCAGATAGACTGAATTCATAATGTAATTGATACATCATCTGGGAATGACTGACAACCTTATCTGGAGCATCAGATTTTGATGAAGTTCAATGGCAGTTGGTTTGACTGATTAAGCACAGCTTCACCTATGCTTGCACTTCAATTTTCCATATGCATGAATCTGAGAGCATTCCATTCTGTCAGACTAAAGACTATAGTCTACCAGCTGTATCTCTTCCAGGACACCTCTTTACATGTCTGGTATGTAAAGTCACTTAATTTTCCACATGGCAGTCCAGAAAGGATGTGGATCTACAGGAGAAACTTCAGAGAATAGGGCTAGAAAAAAAGTCAAAATTTACTAGAAGGCGAAGAAAAAGGAGCTCATTTATTTAGAGAGGGAAGAATAAGCTATATCGACTTTTCAATAAACTGAAGTATATTGGCTTTTCAAATATGTAAGAGGTAACCAGAAAAAGATAAACAGAATTTTCACGCACACTGTTTGTAAAGTCAGTATTAGCATGTTAAATTACAGCAATAGAGATTTTGTTCAACATCAGAACTGAAAAGCTTCCTATCAATGTGGACAATTCACCAACAAGGAGAAGTTGGTGGGGAATGTGAAGCTCCAGGACAGCCTTGGCTGCAGTAGCCATGAAATGGTGAAATTTGAGATCTTTAGGACAGTAAGGAGGGTGCAAGCTCCCTATCCTGGACTTCAAGATGGCAGAGTCCGGTCTCTTCAATGATTTGCTGGGTAAAGTACTGTGGGATAAAGCCCTAGAGGGAAGAGGTACTCAACGGTATTTTTGCCTCAGTCTCTACCAGCAAGTGCTCTAGACACACTGCCAAAGTAGTAGAAGGAAAAGGCAGGGTCTGGAAGAAAGAACTGCCCACTGTAGGAGATCAGGCTTGAGACCATCTCAGAAACATGAAGTCCATGAGATTTGATGAGATGCTTCCTACAGTCCCGAGGGAACTGGCAGCCAAAGCTGCTAAGCCACTATCCATGATATTTGAGAAGTTGTGACTGTCCAGTGATGTCCACACTGACAACAAAAGGGGGAACATGACCCTTATTTTTAAAAAGTGAAAAGGAAGACCTGGGGAACTACAGGCCAGTCTCACCTCTGTTTCTGGCAAGATAACGGAGCAGATATTCCTGGAAACTGTGTTGAGGCACATGGAAAACAAGGAGGTGATTGTTGAAAGCCAGTATGGCTTCACTAAGGACAAATTGTGCCTGACAAGTTTGGTGGCTTTCTATGACAGGGCTACAGCATTGGTATATTAGGGAAGAGAAACCCAACATAAGAGGGGAACATGTGGTCCATGTGGACCTGTCGAAGTGGGCCTAGATGTCTTCGTTTCTAACAGAAGTTACTTCTCTCATAGCGTCTGGTAGGTAGCTATGTTTTGGTCTCAGAAGAAAAATAAAACTGTTAACTCCTAGCAGTGTTGAACAGAGCCAAGGACATATTTTGTTCCTTAGTGAAGCAGTTAGGAGGCGTAAGGAGCCGGGAACTGGGAGGGGACAGGACCAGGGCAGGTGACCCAAACTGACCAAAGGGATATTCCATACCACATCACATCATGTGATTGTTACGGAAGGGGAGTCTCTTGCTCAGAGGGAGGGGCTGCTGGCTGACTGGGTATTGGTCTTTCGTCCCTTGCTTTGTGTATTATTTATTGTTTCTTATATATATATATGTACTGTTATTTCTTTTATTCTCTCTGCTGTCTTAGTAAATAGCTTTTATTTCAGCCCATGAGTTCTACTGTATTTATTCCTTAATTCTCTCCCTCATCCCACTTGGGAGTGGGGGAGGGTGAGCGAAGAACTGTGTGGGACTTAGCTATCTGCTGGGTCAAACCAGGACAGTTTTTTGGTGCCCAGCGTGGGTCATGACAGGGTTGAGATAGCAGCAGAAGGCCACAAGGATGGTCAAAGGGATGGAGCACCTCTTCTATGAAGATAGGCTGAGGGAGCTGGGGTTGATCAGCCTGGTGAAGGCTCCAGGGAGACTTTATTGTGGCCTTCCAGTACCTAAAGAGAGCCTACAGGAAAGCTAAGGAGGGACTCTCTATCAGGGATTGTAGTGGTAGCACACCAGGTAACAACTTCAAACTGAAAGACAGTAGATTTAGAGGAAGAAAATTTTCACAGTGAGGGTAGCAAGGCACTAAAACAGGTTGCCCAGAGAAGCTGTGGATACTCCATACCTGGAAGTGTTCAAGGCCAGGTTGGATGGGGTTTTGGACAACCTGATCTATTAGGAGGTGTCCCTGACCATGGCAGGGGGTTTGGAACTAGGTGATCTTTTTGTCCCTTCCAACCCAAACCATTCTATGATTTTTTTAAAGGAATAAATTGTCAATAAAAGTTGGTGGAATCTCCATCACAGAAGATTTTAAGGATTTGTTGGGTAGGCATCTTTTAGAAAAGAAATCCACGTCAGGTACACCTACATCTTTTTCTTCCTTCTCTACTTCTTTCCAAGCCATTTTTTATGATCCAGTCCTCCTTTAATTTTGGTTCAGCGAGGCAGCTCTCTCCACTTTGAAAGGCAGTTAGACATCTGCCTATGACTTCTGATGTACTTCCAACTTTAACATTTTCAGATAATAAAAAAAGCATTTCAGTTGATGATTCATTGTTTGATGTTTAAGTCATAGATTCTTCTATGGCTCTAAAATGCAACTGTAGCCTCTCCAGTTGCAGCTAATGACTCTATTTTGCTACATAGATACCACATCAGGGAAAAGTGTGGCAATTGGATTTTAGCAGTCAAGCCACAGGATTTTGATTATGCTCGTGTTAGTCCTTATGCTTATCTGGCTTTTGATGCACAAGATTCAAATATATCTCTACTGAAATTCTTATGAGGGAGAATACTGTTAGAAAATTAAATAATTGTTTATGGACTTTTCTGATATCAAAATTCCAAACTGCCAAGAGTAAAGATGCAATAATATATTTTTCTAGTTCAATTGATGACATTTCATTAGCATAACAACTTACTCTAGACACTTAAATGATGACTGTGAAGTATGATCAGCCACTAGCTCCATCAATGTAAGTCAAACTGTTTTTATGCTGAAGGGCACAAGAATGCTCTGTTACAGAAGAGAACGTATTCTGCAACAACTTACACAGCTTATTCCACTGTTTCAGTCCTCCTGCAGTTGTCCTAATACTCGGCCTGTGTCTTCACCACTACCACAAATTGTTAAGCACCTTCAACAACAAAAGCAAGATATCTACTTAGAAGTACAGAAACGCAAGGCATTCAAGATTTATTATAGATTCTGCTTCTACAAAATGTACCAGTTAGTCAAGCAGTAATTTTCCAGGGTGAGCAGCTCTACAGTAGCTGTTTCCTGAATGATCAATATATTATTGCTTACTCAGTGAGTGATGAAGCTTACCTGCCTGACAGCATTATTGGCCTAACTGGAAACACATCTTCCCTGTTCTCTCTGCTATGGAGAAAGGCCATGAGCAGTGGACAGATGTGACAGAAATGCAATCCACAATGGCATTGCCATTATCACATTATCCCTAGTTGTTGGATTGTTCATGTACGTCACTAGCACAAGTGACTGGAAAAAAAATGCTTCGGATTAACTGACATGCTCTTTTCTAATAGCACATTTCTTCCATTTCTCTGGCATATTTCTCTGACTTTCGACATTGTATTTATCAAGCACAATACAAAGACAGAGCACATCTCCTTGCTCATTCATTCCTTCTCCCCTCTCTCCCCAAAATCCACTCAAATTTATGTCATCTGCCCTTAAAAGCCTTCAGAAACAATACCCAGCCCTCACAGTGGTCTGTTCCTGTTTTTCACTCATGAGCTGCCTAAGAAGAGCCACACCAGGTCAGCTCAAGGGTCCTCACAGTCCAGGGTTTTACCTCCAATAGCTATAACCAGAAGAGTGGAATAAAAGGACAAACACATGATAGTAATTCTTCAGACTACATTCACTGACTGTGATGAATTCTGGCTTAGGAAGCCACTGAGCCAATGTTGCTCAATGTTCTTCTGTGTACACAACCTAAAATTCACCTGCAAAGGGTAGATTCTATGCAGAGCAAACAAGGTCTATAAGGAAGAATTATATAGCCTCATAATTAGTTCAAGATTCAGTCCTGCAGTGGATATCATTGTGAATATCAGCTAAAATTCTTCAAAGATATTAAGTTTCAGATTTTATGTCCCATTTCACCTCTCCCCACCATTATTACTTTCTGTTATGGCTCTTAATACACTTCAGTGTGCTGGGCTCAGGAAAACATTCAAGCCCTAACTTGAAATTCAACTGCCTACAGTAAACTAAGAGTAAATTAAAAGTTTTTTATTTCAAAATATCTTTATTCCTCTCCTTTGTTCCACAAAGGGTAATCTAAAAGCAGTGCTTTTGTTTCAGGAATATTTTCACTTTCAAGTGGACAAAAAGGTTTTTTGTAAAAAAACAAAAACAACAACAACAAAAAAAAACAACTGGAAAATACTTATTTCAACAAAGCCTTGCAAAAATTATAAAAGTGAGAGGTTTTTTACTAAAGATTTTTAAATCTTTACCTTTTTCAGGAATTTTCCTCTTCCTGTCAAGCTTTCTTTCATACATTGCTTTCTGCTTCAATCAATACAGAAAGAAAAAAAGCCAAGTGTTTGCCATGTGTGAGATGACAAGCTTTGTTAATGAAAGAAATATACACAAATAAAACAGGTGTTAAAGGCATGAAAAATCATGTTGCATTTATTAGAAATATCACTTGAGTACGTTTTAGAAAACTTTATTTAATTAACATTGATCTAATATCCTCATTTTATGGATGAGCATCTCATTATACTCGTGATTTTCTTCTTTATTTTGATTTGCCTGATTAATCTCTGCCTCTTGTATAGATTAACCACTTCAGATGGCTATATTCTGCAGCAAACAAGAAGCTGGAATATCTCAGATAGATTAAACAACACAGCAGCCTAATACTTTCTCTACCTTAAGGATAAAGATTTGTGCATGATAAGAACAGTTCTTAGATTTTGGAGCATATCTGCAATATACTCTAGAAGGTGTTAAAATGGTATCACATGGTTTTAATGTTAGAAAGTGGACAGACTGAAGCTAGTAAAGGTGTAATAACATGGAATATTACCTATGTAGCACAACTGGCCTACTGTTAGTTTACCAAGCCTATTATCTTGACATGAAAAATGTTAAATGCAATGGAGACAACATAGATATTCATTCATTTTCAAATGAAGGTTTGAGATCTGTTTGATGACCTTTGAGTAGAGGCATTCTTAAGACAGGCAACTGCTTAAATTGGTGATTCATTCAGACTGACAAATGACAAATTAAAAAAATAAAACACTGACCTCCCCACTTTGCAAAATATGCAAGTGAATGAAATATCAGTCCAAATTTTGGAATGCTCTGGGATGAGAGATGGTATCCCAGCCAAGATGTGAGTTGGTTTCAGAAAAGTTATTTTTGTCTTCTTTGGATGTTTTCTCTTTCTTCCTCTCCCGGTATGGCTCCACTTGTATGGCTTCAGTTCACTAACTGGTATTTTAAATTTTAGACTTTAAGCAAGAAAGGGGAAATAGGGAAAAATAAGGAAATTTTAGTTTTAAGACAGTCCTGGAGAATTTTAAAAAAAAAAAGAATACTGATAGATAACTGAAATCCCTAAGACCCCTTTGATTAGGTGCAAGTGTGTAGCACTGAACAATCAACTTAGGAAGTTTCCTTTTATCGCTCTTGCATTAATCAAAACCACAGAAAAATAGAACGTGATTTTGTCACATCGGATACAAAAGGACAAACATACAATATGCAAATGTCATCATATGTTGTATTATTCCTAGGAAAATAAACTGAACTTATGAAAAATCCTTTGCATTACACAGGAACCTATGCCCAACTAAAAACCTGGCTGAATGTTTCCACTGAAGTAACTGTCCTTAAAGGGTAAAATCATAAATACACTGTATTTCAATGAGTCAGTCATTGAAGACATTGAAGAGAAATGTAAAAACAACTACTCCAGGCATTTTTTACAGGCTTGCTCCTTTGCAGCAGATATCCAGCACTGGGATGGCTAAGCGAAGGCTCCTGAGCTCCAGTGGCTATTGAGCTCTTTCAGTCAGCCTGGATGCTCTGGAATAGAGGAGTAAGTTTGGCAGTACTGTTTTCTGTCATGGGTCATGTCAGTCCCTGGCCCCTCACATGAAAGGGGCTCGGCACAGAATAGCCTTTAACAGCTGTGCAACACACAGGGAGCACAGTGAATATGCAGCAAATCTGGGGACTTTCTGTGCATGCAATATTGATGCTCCAGGCTCCAAAGCCCTGCAAGCCTCACTGACAGCATTGGCTGCACCACCGGTTTGTCGCTGCACAGATACTCAGCCAGAGCAGCTCATATATGCACTAACAATATGATGACTCTTCCTTCTGCCACACTGAGAGGAAAAAAGAGCAGTGTCAATAATGAATTATCCTTCAAAAAAAACCAAACAGACCAAGGGAGCATCTTTGACATTCCAGTAACAGAAAGAGCACACAGCATACCAAGCATCAATATTCAAGTCAAATAAGCATCTCCTTCTTGGGTTTGTCTAAGCTCATTATCAGTTCTGCTCCCGGAGCTTCTGTGAGCTCACGGCTATCATATTGTTTTTCTAGCCTCCTCTGTCTGACAACATCAATCAAACGTGCAGTAGAGGCTTTCCCATTTTGAAGTTTTACCCTTACACTCCTTTTAAGCCTAAGAATGGATGGTCAGGCCTTAGGATTCCTGCTCCCAGTTATCCAGTTTACATTAAGCAAACATGAATTAAGGTCCTGGACATTTCAAACTATGAAAACAGACCTCAGATCCTCAGTCTCTGATGAATAAAATAATCACAGAATCATCATAGAATTGTTTAGGTTGGAAGGGACCTTTATAGATCATCTAGTCCAACCCTCCTGCCAGAAGCAGAGACACCTTCTACTAGATCAGGTTGCCCAAAGCCCATCCAAAGCTTTGAACACTTCTAAAGACGGGGCATCCACAACCTCTTTGGTCAACCACTTCCAGTGCCTCCCTACTCTTATGGTAAAAATTTCTAATCTAATTATTTATTGTCTACTGCCACTGTTGAGTCCACATGCATAGCTGAACACTAGGGATGCAGGAGGACAGACTCTTACTTAGAGTTGCATAAATGTAAAATGTAGATGGCTCTGTAAGAAAGCCAAGCATCTGAGATCACAGCGGGCTTAAAAAAATCAAAACTAAAAATCAATACAGTTAATAACACTACTGAGGGAAAATGGCACAGAATGAAGATGCTTGTTGAAATGGTCTAAGATTCAAGCAGTGACTCAATCCTTAATTTCTATTTAATTTTGTAGAAATTATATTGAATAGTGAAGAGAAATAGGTACTTAAATAGAGGTGTAACAAATCAGTTGTTTAGTGTGATTCCCAAGGCATAGAAGGGAAAATAACAGAGGAAAGCAGAAGTAGAGATAGCAGGTAATTCCTGAGTCTGGCCCTCTTAGGGAAGCTGACTGATAACTTCCCCCTTTGTTTTGGCAGAGAAAAGACACTTACACTGTCCATAAACTCTATTAGCCAGTGCACTCCACTTCTCAGAGAAGAAAAAACACTAAAAATCATACTCAGTCCAAACAACTTTTTCTCTACTCTTGCTATCCTCTCTAAAAACAGGGAAGGACTGATACCTCCACTGCTATTCATTTCAGATGTCTGCTATAGCAAGTATAAATGTCTTACAAGAAAAGGATGTTGGCAGCATAATGTAGTATTTTTGAAGATCTTCTGGAAATTGACCTGGCTTCCAGTTACTGACAGCTTTAATCATAATGGAGACAAAGTCTTCATTTGTGACAAAGTGTTCAAACTTAAATTACTCATGAGACACGTATATTAATCCTGGAGAGTGAAGGTCATTAGTCCTGCTTTAGAAAAAAAGAGCTACCAGATCTGATCCTTTTCTTATCCTACTTGGAAAAGCCATCCCAGCCAACCTTAATCATAGGAAGGATAACTCCATCGAGACTATGCTTTACAGGAAAACATGAATTTCCTAACATAGATTTCTAATTCCACAAAAAAAATCCCAGCTTCTTGGTTTGTCAAGAGCTCACTGATTTCACTCCAATTATGCAATTCCACATTTGAAGCAGTATTGCTGTTACAGACTAATTGCTCATTTCTTCCTTACTAGTTTCACTTTTTGGCTCTTATCCTAACATAGAACTGCAATCTTCAGGCTACAAGCACTTCACAGGAAAGTTTCACTTTTAAATGAACGAACACTTTTGCCATTATTATTTAAAAAACACCCAAGAAAATGCATGCATAGGATATATATAACAAAGTTTAAAGCTGAATCTATGCTGTAGCACCAGACCACACCAACTTAAAACTTTTTCATATGGTTTGCAGGCTCTGGCAACTGTCCTGAAGTAATTCTAAAACAAAGAAGTGTGGCTTTACTTTCACTACAGTTTTGTCACTGACTTTAATAAAGGCAGGATTCAAGCCTATAAACACTATTCAAACAGGATGCAAGACGACAGGCATCTAACCATATAAACAAACTCATCTATGAGATTAAGAAACTAAGCAACATTTGTCTTAACACCCTTGTTTGAAATTGCAGTTCAAAGGGTTTTTATCCCAACATCACTGCTCTGGAAATCATCACGAAAAGTACTCAGAAAGCAGGGTACCAGAGTGCACGCCCAAAGGCTGACAGAAATTCACTATGGAAGATATACCAAGCAGCAATTTTGAGGACAGGTTTATCAGTTCATAGTTGCCCATTATATTTACAGGACCAGACAAGGATGCTAGGAAAAAAAAAATGTAAAAAATGTTTTAATGCAGCAGTGATACAATACTACTAGAAATGATCAAGGCAGTATGTGAAAAAAGATTAAATTCAGGAATTCATTCATAGCTGCCCTGATGGCCAAGTAGCTAGGATATGCAATTGCAAATTCCTCCAAGGAGAGAAAACAGGAAGCCTCACACGCATCAGGCTTTAGTCATATTTTTAACTAAAAGCGAATCAGACAGTATAGGGACAGGACAAGGGTAGAGCATGAACATAAACATAATTAAAAGTCAAACACTTTTGTTTGTTTTTTGCCCAAATTGTTAAAAAAATAAAATAATAATAAAAAAACTCTTCAAAACTCTTTTTAATACTTAGGGTACAAATTTTGGCCATGAAGGCAACAAGTCCTCATCCCTGGGTAGATCTGCTGCACAGCTGTCAGAGTCTGATGTCAGGGAACTAGCTGGGTTGTCTGAGTGAGGCAGTGGAGGAGATGGGACAGGTACACTATGGACTAGAAGGATGCCACATCACAGCATAGTGGGCAGAATACTGGTGTGAGACTCCTTCACCTTCAGCTGACTTCTCATATTTCACATACAGAGAAATCTGTACCCTATGGCATGTCAGAAACCAAACACGCACTTTAGTCAGAAATCAGGTATAAGCAATAGCACAACATTCCTCTTCCTGACGACCGTGGCCACCTCTAGACCCACAGCACCATTCACATCCTCCAGACCACTGCCCTGGAACACCACAATGTTTTCTTTGTGGCCTCACACTGCAGTCCTTCAACAAAACCACCCTCCAAATTATTTTGGGGTGAATTTAAGGCCACAAATCTGATTAGCCGATCTCTTGTTGGTTTAGGCTGCTCACTGATCCTTTCCAACCTTGTCCATCTCATTTTCTGACTCCTCCCTAGACTGCAATGCATAACATAGTTATTCAATAGGAACCTCATGGTACAACCGCTCTGCTGTTGCTATCATTGCAGAAGCAGTCTTTCTTTTCTAGCTCGACCACATTATCCACTTGCTCTACAGTCCTATATATAGAGTTGTAAGAGTACAAGAAAGTGAAAAAATTTGACCTATTTCACTGTAACACTTGTCATTTGAGGACTGGCTTTATACGTTTACGAGTGAAATTGAAAATTGAATAAAATTGAGTGTGTTTTATTCTATACAAGAGTGAATACCCAAAATAACACAGGGGAACGTTTTCTAGTTCACGTAAAAAGTCAGAGCCAGAGTAAAGACAGGATCTCAGATGCAAACCTTCACAAAATTGATTTTGCAGAAGTGGATTCTCATGCCTGTCTTCAAAATTAAATGAACAACAGCAACAAAAAAGATATTTTGCTTTCTCTCAAATTGAATACTTGTAATAACTTGCCATTTCTGTCAGCCTTAGCACAGGTTTCTGTTGCAGTTATTAGATAACAGTCTCCACTACATGCATTCCAGTGTGGCATGTGACAAGCAGGCACAAGATGTAAGAGCATAGATACTGTAGAGGATACAGTTGATAGGGATGTAAAGGCAGAGACATTTTCATGTGATCCCTGCAGTAGCACCAACATTGCTCTCTGGAATATAAACAGATATCTTCTGTAATAATAATAAAAGTTCAAGATGTTTCTATTCTGAAAAAACAAATATGTAAGATGGAATTTCCTCATGTATAACATCTGGTAAAAATAACTACTGCATTCTTCTGTTGTCATGCAGTGCAGAACACATCAAAAAGGTCCAAGAGTACAGTCCTTACACAACCAGCTCCTGAAGCAGTATGAGCAGGCCCTGAAATGGGCAAAGACCAATGGTCACACTGAGCCTCACAAACATTTCTTCTGCTAAAAGCACTTGGCTGGCTAAACACCACAGCATCATCCTTACTAGTGACTCCATTCACAAAATGATGAAGTATCCCCAAAGCCCAGATAAAGAAGTTTGCTGGAGTATTTTATCTAACATAAAAAAACCTCTCACACCTCCAGCCAAAGCACTTAGCAACCTGAAGGATATTTCATAACATAAACACTCCATAGACAGCATCATTGCGAATGCATTTTTTTAAGAATAACTCTGGTGTTGCAGCAAAGAGGACTCTGACAAGTAATTTACAGTTCCTGCAGTGCTCTGTAGTCTGTATCCCTCTTAAGTAAAACCAATATAACGTTCACTCTTTCTTTTGTATTTGTCTAGAGAAAGTGAAGCAGTCTACAATAACGCAGCTAGTAGAGATCTATAAATTACACGACATATATTTTAGGAGGTCAGGTTTTAACACCACTACAGTGCAGTACTTGAATATTATTTTTTTAATTATGAATCATGATGTTGCACAGCAGCAAGGGTTGGTTTTATACTCTCAGCTGTATGAAATTGGTGTGTTTTTTTTTTGGTTGCTTTTAAATACAATAAGAACTGTCAAAAGCTCTGACAGAAATTAACATTAGCTTAGCTTGTCAATTCCAAACACTTCAAGACTGGAAACACAGCAGCTCTGGGTACCCATGTAGGACTCAAAATATTCTAAAAATACATGGATGCAGCATCGTTTACCACAGCACTGGCAGTTAATATGCAAAGGAAAAGCTCGAATAGTCATGTTCTCTCACATTACCTAAACTGAAGGCAAATGATGACCTTGATTTAGGACATGACTAATATTCTGTTTTTTTCTAAGATGAAAATGAAAATAGTATTGCCTGATTTTCCTTGCAGGAGAGAATGAACAGTAACTGCTGAAATCCTTCCTGATTTCCACATGTGAAATAAAGTAGGTCAGGGAGCAGTCAATGGTAAAGCCTTTCAGAAAAGCTACCAGCAAATGAAATACGTGGGAAGGAAACAAGTGGGCCTGTGATTTTTCATCCATGCAGCATTCCAAATGTGTAGGTTGCTGTTTAAGGTAGAACTGAGATAACAGGCTACTTAGGAATCAAATTTACAGCCATGTCCCTTTTGAAGAACAGTCCTCCAATCAAAATCTAGGGCAAGAAAACTGAAATAGCTGCTCACAGATTCACGACTGCACCCTGCTTTAATCTCCTGCACTCTCCTTCAGCCAGTGTGTAAGAGAAAGGGTGTAAGCATGAGAGACTCATGCAAGAGGCTTTCACCTTTTGCTTCCTCCTCACAAGATACATCAAGGTACATCAGCACAACTTCATTTTGCTGACTGATTTAAGACCTTGGCTTCTGTCAGCTGACCTGAGTTGCGTCCCACCACCATGCTGCACCTTTCCAGAAGGTAAATAGAGTGAGAGAAGAGTGTGTGGCACTGCAGTTAAGCTACAGATTTCCAAACCAACAGAATTCTGTTAAACAGCACACTGTCCCTACTATGGGACACTGTGATCCCCGCGTTCAAATGTAATTTTCCATTGAAGTTGGTGTGACTTGCTTTCCATGAGCCTGGAGTGACCTCAGAGTGGCACTAGATCCTGCAGAGCTAGGAGCTTGCTGGTGGCCTGGATGTTGTGCTGGAGATGTACCTATAGAAATGTAGATCTGCATCAAGGAGGAAACTCTCTCTTTGTGCATCCACATCACTAAAGAAAATGATGGCACTTTGTTTGTTACTTCTGCAGCCTATATAGGCATGAGATTCCCTAGACGTTACCACAACCTAAATCCCAAACCTTCCAAAAAGTGTCAGCTGTTTTTTCTGTACAGAAAAGAAACACACCCTCCTCAGCACAATTCTACGTTATAAACCAGTTTGGGGGAAGCTCTAGCATTCTTTCTTGTCATCCACTCATCCATGTAAGATTTTCTTTGCAATTTAATCTTCCTTTGAAAATAAACTAAAAAAGGTATTTAAAGAAACAAAAATCCCACAATTCTTTTAGTTCAACACTCTCAAAGTGGACCAATGTCCAATTAGACTTAGAAAGCAATTTGCTGTCCCTCTTTGCATTGAGGAAACCCAGAAAAACTCCACTAATATGAAGAGATTTCCTCTGAAAATAAACATAACGTCATTTAGTCACTAGGATTCGTTTTGCTTCATGCATGTCTCTGTTATGTGCAGTCCCTCACAGGCTGCCTACTCAAATTATCTACTGGAGCAGCAAGGGTATTAAAATGCTGTCTTTTTGTATGTTCCTCTAAGCCTGCCAGCTCAGAACAACTCATAGCAGCCAGGCAAAACAAAAGCCAAATGCAAAGCACACATCTGGCAGCTCACAGGAAAATTCAGCTTCTACTGCTGCTGTTCTTGGGTCCTCCTTGGACAGTAATTCCAAAACTTAGTTGCCACCAGCGTTAAAACCAGTTGCAAGAGCTCAGGAAAATGTTAGGTTTAAGTGACGCTGTTTGTTCAGTGAATGCTGTAATAATCTGGACCGCCTGGGATCTCTCTTGGTTCTGTGCTGATAAGCACTGTGACGCAGGACATGTCCTTGCTCATCCTGGTGATAACCCCCCTCTACTGCTTGCTACACGTGTCCAACCCAATCATTTGATGTTATTCTTGCACACTTTATGTTTTAATGAAAAATATTTTAAAAAGTTTTGTTATTAGCTATGTTAAGTATATTATATATTTTATATGTGGCCTGAGACAATACCCGTACATACACTCTATGTGGCCCAAGCAAGCCAAAAGGTTGGACACCCATGACCAGTCCTCTATTAAGAAGGTCCCATGACAAGCTTGCATGGAGTCCAGCAAAACTCAATGCCTTTAAATCATCTCCTTAAATAAAGATTTTAAGCTGTTGCTTTCAACGTGTGTAAATTAAGACTTTCATTCTATTGATGATGTCAGAGTAGAACTGAGGTGTTTTTAACATTAGCATACATGAGCAAAATGCTGGGCTGTAACAAGGAGCTGTTACCCCAGCAGGATCCCTATAGAAAACACACTCCAGGTAAGCTACTGTACTGCTCTATCTCCCACTCAGTTCAAGTGATAGGGGTGAAAGCAGGCGTAGGAAAGACCAAAAGAATGAATGGGGATGAAAGAAAGAGGCTTTCATGCTGAATGCATGAGATTTAATGTTTCAATGTAGTTGGTAGGCTGCATCATGCCAGATGCTGCAAAACAAGGCTATTGTTTTCACTGGCTTAGGCCAATGTGACTCGACTGAATGTATTTCATTGTCTCTTTCCACAAGCTGAAGACCTGACCTCACCTGACCTTACCTTATCAGTCCAGAAAATGAGCTGTGAGAAGAATGTAACTACAGCCTCCATGAACAAATTTATTCTGCTACATTTAAATGCATTACATAGGCACATCTTTGCATCCATATAGATTCAGCAGGCCTGATTCCTAAGCTGTAAATGCTGCAGTTGCACTGATACAAAGCAAGGATAACTGTAAAGCAGAACCAAACCTGCAATGTTCATTTACATTGTATTTCTTTTTCCTTACTTCTTTGAAAGCAAACCAGCCCTGCCAAGCTGCAGTCTCAGGTCACAGACAAACAAACAGGACGGGAACAGGCTCAGGTTGGTGGGCAGTCTGTGGTTGCCATCTGGCGGCTGCATATGAAAAATACAGCGAAATAAGGAAATTTACCTGTCCAGGATCACATCGTAACAGTGTTTTAAAAGAATGTGCTATGTATTATCACTAGTTTCAGTTCCTTCAGGGTTAGTAGCATGAATAAGATATTCCAAGACTCATTACTTATTTATGCAAGTTCTCAATAATGTAAGTCCTCTTGCTTTCATATATCTCACCTTCACTCAGTCTGCCCTCATTCTTCCTCGTGTAACTTGTTCTCTGCAGACTAGCTCTAAAAAGAATTAATTGGCATGTAGACAAACGAGATTCTCATGTGGTCCTCATCATTTGCCTGCTAGGACACCAACCCTACAGACATTGCCACTCTCATCACCTCTGTATCCCCATCTCTGTCACAACAGACGGTGGTCACTGACTGTGAGGCTCATAATGCTGACATTTAGGTGGCCAGGAGCATCAGAAGCAGGGCTGATGACATATGGGCATTGCGAGGAAGGCTCATAACCAAGGCAAGATGCTTGTCAGGATGCAGTGTCATAAAAAAGTCTATAGGAAGGTTTGTTCACTTTCATTTTCCTATCAAAAATCACCCAATTTAAAGGCTGTTTCCTTTGTAGTTTCAAAACACCAATACACAAGCTTTCCATCCATTCTTTGCAGCTTCTTCATTCCTGTGTTTTCAAATAACTTTTGCATGTTCCAAAAGAAAACCAAGTTGCTATTGGCAACATTTCTTTTTATAACCCCCCGTGCAGCACCATCTAAGGGATTCACCCTGCAGGTTCAGAACGGAGAACACAGTTTCTCTGAGGACTAAACGAAACGCTATAATAAGTCAGACCATCTTTATTTGGTGAGGAAGAAATGATTACACTTTTTGATAAACTACTTGTATAAGCCCTTCAATACAGCATGTATTTTCCAGGGATGGATACAATGCCGTATTTCACAGGCATGCCTACGTAGGCGTAGCACCAGTCCCATCTGATGCTGCAGGTGCTCACACAACACAAACTAATAATACAACATATGAAATATTGGATACATTCTGCAGAAAACTAATGTAATATTATACAGCTGTTTGCATTTCCAGGTTTGGGTACAGAATGCAGCCAACCTTAGGATCTCCTTCTTAGCATCCAACAAAGACCCCACACATTCCCATCAGCAGGTTTGTTTTACCAGTTTTTCTGTACCCAAACCTAAAGTCTGCATCAGTTTCCCCATCAACAGTTGTTTAAGGGCAAGGACCTGCAAGTTAAATGCCATTACACTAAACGCTGTAACAGAGCTAAATCCTGTGTCACCGATAAGATTCTGACATGATACATTTAGCTGAGCCACACATACCTACTGCTGGGCACCCTTTCACTTTCTTCCTTCTTCCTTTCACAGTCTTCCAATACAGAGGTGCAGGAAACATGTCTGGTTTGCACTTCTGCACAGTGAATAAAGCACTGATGTGGAGATCTATTTTAGTGCTAATGATATTCAACAATGGAATTAGACCAAGACATGGATGGGACCTGCTCTCTCATGCCCACCATACACACACAAAATAAAACTAACAGTAGACATGGCAGGTCTCCTTAGAGTAACTAATTTCATTAAACTCGTATTTGAAGGTTGAAAGGCAGATGGTAATTTTAACCGAACCACAGCAGTGTTGGAATTATTAATGTATCTCCAAACAATAGAGGAAGGAAGGCCACTTGCAGTTGAAGTAATTAATCTTGTAGTGACTGAGGGAAGAAGTGGACCCCACAGATTCAATTTCATTCACCCTGCAATCTCCCGGATCCTCATTTCAATCAATTTCGGTAGTGCTTGTTTCAAGCTCTGCTCGAGTGATGCATTTTCAGCACAAAAATGTTCAGCAGAAGATGGTCTTCCTTCCACTGCTGGGTAGAAAAGCCAACGTGACTGAATTCTCAAAGTGGCTTTTTTTCTTCAGACCATATCAAAACCACTAATTGAACATAAAAAATCATAAAGGCAACAGATGTTAGCACTTCCTTTTCACATAGAGTTTCAAAGAACTGATGACTTCTGTTTAGAGGTCAGGGCAGGAGAAAACATTTTTCCCCTTACGCTGCAGGACTTTCACAAGAGTTATTTTAAAGGGTTGTTTGTTTTCTTGTCTTGCCTTTCTTCAGCTTCTGCCTTTAATCTGAACTCTGTACTTTCCTCATATTTTTTCTGCAGCTGTATATCCTTTTATTACCCTCTCAATTGCTTTTATCATGAGGGTGAGTGTAGTTCAATTTGTCCTTTGCACAGTGATCACTCAAAGTTCAGAAGTCTGATTTTCTTGTGTATCATTCCAATTTCACACCAGCAGTTTCTTTTTGAAGAGAGCAGAGAGCAGGGCTCCTGTGATTCAGGCCTACACTACAGATTTGTATGCAGTACTGAACATCAGTGAAGTATTTAGATGTCTGTTTGCAGGAGAAGCTCATTTGAGCCAACAGGATATTTGATAAAGAAAGACATGGTTTGAAATACGTAGAGAAATGGAAAAATATCTCCCTACTTTTTGCTGACAGCAGAAATTATGATCATGGAAGTGGAACGTTCTCTGATAGCATTTTTTCCTACATGCACGCAGTACAAAACAACTCCTGTAAAAACAACTTGCCTTTGCACTAACGGCAGTTGCAAAGACCAAAAACTAGTTAGATCATCGTCTAAAAGTCAAGCGTAGACTTAAGGAATACTACAGAATTCAGATTCAGGGAAGTCCTGTGACCAGGATATGGGGCTGAGAAACTGGAGACCTTCCTGTCTTCTACAGCGACCTCAGACCAACTACACGTCAGATTCAGTGAGGACTAAAAGAAACGCCATGCTTCCAAAAGACAAAGTGCTTCAGACTACCCAGGAGAAATGGTGTTACCTGCACCCACATGTTCTAATTTTTCTGGATAATGAGGCCCTAAAAGGAAATAAAATAAGGTAAAATCTTCGGTCACAGAATTCTCCTGAATAGGACAAAAAATGAAGCAGACGTAAATTTCTGAAGCAAATATTATGTCTTAAGTCTGACCACAAAAAATCCCGCTGGGAATTATTAGCCTCTCATTTCTGAGATGAAATTCAGAACAGGAAACTATTAAGAAAATAAGCTTCATACTTTGCATTACGATGCAATCACACAACAAACAAAAATGTCCATAACAGTGGTGCCTATTTTTAACTTGTTTTTAAAATTTAAAGCCTCTATGTCTTGTCCACCAACAGAACTGGAATGGTTTCCTGCTTCTGACTGCACACACCAAATCTCTTCCAGCTGCAATAGAAGATCAGACAGAGTAAACAGCTAGAAGACAAAATTGCCAAAGCACGTATAACAGTGATAATCACAGCAACACCACTATTTGTAGCATTCGAAGAGTACGTTTTGGCTAACTGTAAATCACAATGGAAGGAGTATTTAAAGGGCAGTACAATGTCAGTCTGTTCAGGTAACCATAGGAAAAAAATATCCTTCACTCCTCTAGCATGCAAAAGCTAGGATATCAGCAGGCTTTGGAGCACTCTGGTGAAGCTATGAGGAAAGCATAAACTGTGAGGATGCTCATCCTGAAGCAGCTGTAACACGACAAAATTGCAGTTTATTGATTTCTTGGTCCAGAAAGGTACATATTTTGATATCAACTATGCTCTAAAATCAGAGAGGTTTTCCATATGTACATCATTAACTCTGCTCCATTATCCCTGTTTTCCACACTGGCATCGTATTCTTTGCCAGTGACTAGAATCAACAGAAGAACTCATGCTTGCTGTACATGAAAGATCAATGCCCTGAGAAGTAAAATAGCTGAAAATACCCACAGAAGAAACTGTAAGAACTCGTTCCCAGTCCATAGCAAGATTTTGTTTCAGCCATGGTGGAGTTAATTCTGCATTAATTACAAACCATTTACGTTCTCATGGCAACACCAATGAAGGGAAGCTAGAGCTGATTTAACATTTTGCTGCTGTAAAAAGGGTCAGATACGCTCCAGACCACCTTGTGCCTGGTCTGCAGATTGTCCAGCTCCTTCATGGGCCAATCCTTTTGCATGTCAAGGGAAGTGATTCTCCCTGTCTACTCTGATCTCATGAGATGGGGTCCCAGCACAAGCAAGACATGGACCTATTGGAGCAAGTCCAGAGGAGGATCATGAAGACGATCAGTGTGATGGAGCACCTCTCCTATGGAGATAGGCTGAGAGAGCTGGGGTTGTTCAGACTGAAGAAGGCCCCAGGGAGATCTTATTGTGTCCTTCCAGTACCTAAAGGGGGACTACAGGAAAGCTGAGGAGGGACTCTTTATCAGGGATTGTAGTGGCAGCACACGGGGACATGGCTTTAAATTAAAAAAGAGTACATTAAGATTAGATATTAGGAAGAAATTCTTTACTATGAGGTTGGTGAGACACTGAGACAGATTGCCCAGTGAAGCTGTGGATGTCTTATCCCTAGATATGTTGAAGGCCAGGCTGGATGGAGCTTTGAGCAGCCTGATCTCGTGGGAGGTGTCCCTGCCCGTAGCAAGACATTTGGAACTGGGTGGCTTTTAAGGTCCCTTTCAACCTTAACCATTCTATGATTCTAGTACAGCAGCAAACTGAATACTAATGAAACCTGATGAATTGTATGCAGCACATTGAGCACTACAATTGGGAGAGAACTGACCTGTGAAGCCAAGAGCAGGAGTGAGCAGCAAAAGCTCCTTCGTTTGATATGGCAAGTTGATAAAACAGATCACCATCTTTCTTAACTTAATCCTTGTGCACCTGGCAACACTGGAACTAGGACAGTCTGTTACAATTCAGAATTACTTCATGTCTTTACCTGTGTGGCACAGATCCCTGAGGATCCCTGAGGCCTCTGCACTAGTTCACAGCACCTTTCTCTTCCTTCTTTTACAACGTAATGCTTTACTATTTGAATAACTCGGTGGATAAATGGATATTCACCTCTGAGATGTCTGTAGAAGCTAAACTGTTCCAGCTTCAGAAGATGAGAACACAGCTATTTCTGACAGTTACAAATGTCACAATTCAGGACAGAGGGGAGTTAAAGAGCACATCTGAGCAGATAGTTACCATGGCCAATTCATTCCCATTTTCACTATGGCAGCAGAATCAATTCCCTTAGCTGGGAGAGGAAATCCCTAAAAGGGGGAGAGAAGAGGAACTCAGATGTGAGAGAGAATAAAAAATGATTGAGCACTTATCACAGGAAAGCAAACTCCCAGCCCTGTCACTGCTCCTTTTTTTTTTTTCTTTTTAATGGTTGTGAAAGTCTCAGTAGAAGGAATGTTATCACAGCAGTGCAAATACTACACAAACCTCTAAGCACACAGCACAGGGACAAGGCACAAACCCAACAAAGAAAGCTGATAAAGTTGACTACCAAAAATTAAAATCAGGGAGATGCTGTTTACATTTCTATCACTTCTCGGTGCTTCATGTCGGCACAGACATAGCACTCTTAACTTCTTTAGATAGAGACCAACGGAGATAAAAATGCTAAGAAAGCTCAAGTTTTATTTTTAATACATAGGCATATGTGGCACCTTGCAGAATAGGACATTTGAGATGCCCTGTAGTAACTCATGAAAATCAAAAGCAGCATGGATTCTAGTCACCTGTGAAAGTTTATATCCATGAAAATTCTATTGCATATACAACCAGAAGAGTATATAGAAGGGAAAAGGAAAATACGAGTTATAAATATTATTATTTCTATGCCATATATGAGTAAAAAGTGGGAAGCTGGTATTTTGAAAGGTTTGAAAATATGAAGCTAGAATAAATTGTAAGAAAAGTTTTCTAGGTGAAAGAATCTGGGTTTCGTTTCCTTCTCTTCTATTGATACTTTATAACAATACACTTCATTTAGTTCTCTCATCAAACATCTAACAATAACTTCTATCAGAAACACTTCAGATTTAATTAGTGAGTGGTTCGATAGCATAATAGAGACTTGGAACTCATGAATTTCTTCACTTTTTCAAAATAAATGATTTAATCCTACAGAACCCTTGGGAGCTAGGCAAGTCTTTTCATTTCACTATCTGTATGGCAAATATGTAACAGAGAAGCACAGATATTTAATAGTTACAAAGCAGACAGCATATTAATCCACAAGTAAATCTTCATTAAAATCACAGAAAAATGTTAAAATGGACCTCAAGAGGTCAATCTGGACCAAACTCCTGCTTAAAGCTGGGGTAACTTCAAAGTTAGATCAGGTTGCACAGGGTTCTGTGCATGTGCTTTGAAATGTTCCAAGAATTTATATGCTCCATCTTTGGGAAGCGTTTTTCACTGCTTACCCACTTCCATGTTGAAGGATCTGCAATTATAAGACTTCTTCCAGTTGTTTAAACCAGGTTTCTTCCATTTTTTGTCTTGAGAGAGCAGTCAGTTGGAGATAGGCAGCATGATGTCCCCCTTGTTGGCCTCTCTTCTAATCCTGATACATAAACCTGTCATCATTTACAGAGCAGAACTCCATGAATTTGAGTATCTGTTTTGCATTCTTTCTTCCACAGTTAAAACTGTAACAAAGGATAGCAAACTTTATCTTTGGATAACTCATCTTTATTTGATAACCTACAAAAGTTGTTCTCAGCCACTATAGAATAACTTGCATCTCCACTCCAGACTAGCTGCTCCTCCAGTGGTTTTTAAGTGGAATAACTGGTCTCACCTTATGCTCTAACCAAAAAGTTTGGAAGTTCCTGTCTTAATCACCTATCATACCAGCTATGTGACTCACGGGGATGAAAATATACTGCAAAAACTGAGAGACCTTCTTCCCACCTTCCCCCAAATTACAAAACCTGAGTAAATTCACAGCATGCTCACTCCATTTAATAGCAACATTATCAACACTGCCCACAAGTACGCATAAATTATATTTGTTGCAAATAAATGTGACTTCATTTTCACATGCTGAAGGGTTTACCAAGAATAAGCTAGTAATCCTGCAGGTATGTCAAAAGAAAGTAACACAGAAGTTGATCTTACTGTGTCTGTATTTGAACAGCACCTCAACATACAACTAGCTTCCTCATCACCTTGCAACTATAGATCCTGTTTAAAATACTCTTATGAGAATGGTTTCAGTTGGTTCTAAGGAAAGCTGTATTTTACCAAGTGATATATGAAAGGGTGATCCTATCCAAAACATCATCTGATATGCATCACAAAATACGGTGAGTTTGTTTCCTCAGTAGGATGAATTTAAAAAGAAAATATTTAGACAGATTCCTCAGACAGAAGAAAAATAACTTGCAGCATCTTTAGTAGCAGATTTTGCTCTAGGGCATAGGGAAAGGAGAACTAACTTTGCCTACTCTACGGTTTATTTAACATTATTGTTTTAGTGAAATGTTTTGGCAGTAAAGTAACCTATACAATTCTGTAGAGGAACAACCATAACATTTTATGCTTTTATCACTACTGTAATTTGTTCTTGAGTAAAGCTTGCCTATGCTCTTTGGGGTCATAATGTCCTGTCCAAGCTGAGGCACCCTGAAGGCTATATATAAAATAGCTGAATTCAGACATTCTAAGTGGTGTGGGATGGCCAATTAGTTTAACAGTGCTGAACAGCACCAAACTTTTGACAACATTTCCACCAGAGTTTCCTCACCACTACTTTTCATCTTGAATTTTACTTGAGTAAGTGGGGCCATAAACCACTGGGATTAAATCCCTCTGGAATGTTAATCTAGAGATAAAATATGGTTTTGCTCAGTGCCTAGTCCCACAGTGCTTCATTAACTTAAGTTCCAAGTGCTTCAAGCAGAAATTAGCTGATCGAGGATTCCAAATTGCTAGACCTAAAGGTACCTTGCCCATATTAGTCTTCTTAGCAACACCAGATGTATCCATTCTTCACTTCACTTAAACACAGCGCTGATTTCAGTTTACATCAATGAGTAATGGCAGAATAGTGAACATGGGCACATGATCCCCCTCTAGGTATAGAATGGTGAAGTAAACTGCTGGGTAGGGATATAGACTTCCACTGTGTTCACTTCCAAACTCACGTTCCCTATATGCTACAGGGGAGAGCTAAGACATTCTACAATGGTATCAACAACAACTGAAGGCAACGTGGCAGGCATCTGGGTTTGACTTACTTGACGGTGTGCCAGAGCAATCAGACTCAATCACTCAGACTCAATCACTACAAGTAGGGCTATTGCACAATAGGGCCAGACTGGGTAGTCTAGTACAGGACGGAAGATAGGACTAATCTGAATCCTTTTTTTTTTTTTTNTGTCTTTCATCATTTGGAGATTTTTTGTATCTTACAATTTCAAATCATGCTACTGCTGTGCCCTTGGCATAAGATGATTAGTACATTGGGCTCTGCAAGTGAGTCAGTCGAAGTCCAATGTCTGGAGTTCATCCTAGACCTCGGGTTTGTCTACAGCAGTCAGACGTGGTGCCACAGGAGCAGATGTGCCGAGTAGCTCACTCAGAGCTGGGAACAGGCTGTCCATACTGCACATAGACGCGGACTGAAGTGTTGACTTTTACTGTTGGGAATGTGTTGCAGCATCAGTTGTCTCCCCAGCTGGCAGCTGAGCAAGTGTTCTGAGCATGGAAATCTGTACAGAGCCAGGGAGGTCCTCCCTGTGTGACAAACTCCTCTGTTCATAGACCTAAGGGCACAGCCTCCTTCCAAACACTGAACTGAATGGAGAGGTTTTCCCAAAACCAAACTCTTGAGATTTTAAGAGGCGGAAAGAGACTCCAGCAAAGTATGTGTGCAACGGCCTGTCCCCAAACAGCAGCCATCACTTTCCAGGCTAAATGTACAGTCTTACAGGTTACACCTCAGTGAACTGCAAACAGGGAGCATGGTCCACCTCGTAGTAAATGAACCCACAGGCCAAAGCGTCAGGGGAAAACGGCCACTCTTGACCTCAGCATGAGGGCAGCGACCCTCGGCCAAAGGCTTCGACAAACCAGGGAAGGAGGCGGCAGGGCCAAGCGCACATGAAACGCCCTCACGGGCGGCCCCAGGCTCTGCTGAGGCGGCCGCGCTGAGGCGGGACTTGGGCAGGCGGGGCGGGCGGTGAGCCCGGGCCGGGAGGCTCGGAGCGGCCGGCAGCGATGTGGACGTCGCTCGGCGCCGTCACGGAGCCCGCCGGCCCCAGGGCAGCCAGCGGCCGTTTCTGGGCTGTCACCCTGGGGACAGCAGTGGGGCTCTTTCTCCTCGGGTTCCTCATCGGTACAGTGCGAACTAAACCCTCCGTGGATCGGGAGCCTCTTCCAGTCGGGGGAGGCGGCTCGGAGCCGGGCTGAGGAGCGGGCGCGTGGGGGGAGGCGCGGGCGGGCTCCCGGCCCGGGCGGGTGGGCCTGCTGATCGAACAGCTTTCGCCTCCCTCACTCCCTTTTCGACCACTGATGGATCAGGATCAGGAAAGGGAGGAGGAAAACAGCAGAGCCACTTGTATTTTGAAATGGCTTTTGTTTGCACTCGGGGATCCTGGAAAGGCGCTGACTGCATTGCTCTCTGCAGTGCCCGCTTGTTGCCCATGCTTTGCTCTCCGACCTATCCCTGATTGCCTCCCTTACGCAGTGCTGCTGCATTTGCACTGAACGTGACCCCTCGCTGACTTAAAAGCAGATCTCAGAAATTCTTTCTAGCCAGGTGTTCCTCACATTGCTTGCTCTGATAATGCCGCACAGTGAGGGAAGGATTCCAAAATAAGAGCCAGACGGACCAGAGATTGACAATAGTCATAAGGCATCTGTTCCTTACAAAGGGTCTCTGTTTCTGTGCAATTTTATAAAGCTGCTGTGTTTCTGAGGTGATTGACAGCCTGATGTTCTGGTGCTCAAGGAAGATAGGTAGGAGTCCTCAGCACCTACAGCTAAGTGGCTGTGATTGACATGGCGATCCTTTCAGTATCTAGAGGGGGGCTGTGAGAAAGAGGGGGACAGGCTCTTTAGCAGGATCTGTGGTGATAGGACAAGGGGAAATGGTTTCAAACTAAAAGAGGAGATTTGGACTGGATATAAGGAAGGAGTTTTTTACAGTAAGGGTGGTGAAACACTGGAACAGGTTGTCCAGAGATTTGGTGAAATCCCCATCCCTGTGGATATTCAAGGCCAGTCTGGACGGGGCTCTGGGCACCCCGATCTAGCTGTAGGTGTCCTTGATCATTGCAGGGAAGTTGGACCAGGTGACCTTTAAAGGTCTCTTCCAACTCTGAGGATTCCATGATTCCATGGTATTTTATTCCAGTCAGTATCTGCCTAGCTAATAAGTTATCTTACTGTGGTGTAGGACTGCTGCTGCCATGCTCTGTGTCAGATAGTGGCTGTGTGACTGTGCTATAATAAAAAGTAGTGGTAAAATACATGGTGAAAATCTTGTGGTGATACTGAAGGAAAATGAATATTGTTCTGGTGTTTTTACTATTGTATTTTGGTGTGTTGTATAGGCTGGTTTGCAAAACCTGAAGAAGAGAAGACACCTCTGAGACCTCATGCGGAAATGAAGGCGGCATTTATGGCTGAAATGAAAGCTGGAAACATTAAGCAGTTTCTTTTGTAAGCAATGTGTAAGCTTATTAGTAAAAAAATAAAAAATAAATAAGGAGGAACCAGCCCAAGGATGCCACCAAGCAGTTCATGATGTGCAGGATCTTGGACATAAGTTTTTCCAGTGTTTCCCAGTAAGCTGAGATAGATAGTTCAGCCCATCTTGACTCCTGTCATTCTTGTCTGTGTTGAAAACACTTCAGTTGTTGTCAGCAATCCCAATACTTAAAGTAATTTAAGAGCTGGCCAAGTTCTTGCTCAGCTGTTGGGGAATACTTATACAATCATAGAGGTTCACCCTTTCTCTTATGTGGCCTGTTTAGTTTACAGCAATGTTTACCTTACATTGTTTCTTATGGAAAAAAATATTTATTTCAAATTAGACTGTGTGAATGAACCTGTCAGGACAGATTCAGTGGAAAATAGTGGAGTACTTCAACATGAAAAAGATCATACCAGTATTTGAGCTTGCAGTTCTTCCTGTAGCTTAGATCTTCATACCTTATTCCTATTGTCCCTTCAGACTTTGTGACCAAATTTGTGTTATTTGTCACCATTCTGACCACATTCTCACTTTCATGAAGAAAGAGATTCCCAGACTCTCCCTCTCTGCACAGTGAACAGATCAAACAGTCATCTTTAAAGCTGTAAAGACTTTTAACACCATGTTTTTTCCCCAAGAATTTATACATCTCATTTACCTTTTAGTAATGTGTGATTTTAACATTATTCTGGTTCTTCTTTAAATCCTATAAGCAAAACTGCTAACTTTTCTATGTGAAAACTGAAATAATGGAAGATAGCTCTATAGATTTTTCAAATCTGTTATAGTTTAATTATTGTATTCTCTTAATTTTTGTAGCTTAGAAGCTTTAACTACAAGGAAGCTGATGAAATGTTATTCATTTATTTTGTGGACCTTGTTAACAGATTGTCTGTTAGGAGAGTGTAGTGTTTGTTAAAATCATATATTTAAAATCATATATTTATTCAAGTCAGTAACAGACCAGGAGTCATAGTTTATTGGTAGAAGTTGACTTTCTATGTAAAGAAACATGAGAGTATCAGTGCTTTTAGAAGTAGACAGTAGTTTTGGGGTTTGCCTTTAATTCCCAGCCCGATTAAATAGCAGGAGGTTGTATCATGCTACAAAACCAAATTACTAAAAAAAAAAGTTTTAAGCTTATTGATTGTGGCAATCCCACTCATTTCATTTAAGTGCACTTGCCACAAACGATTGCAAATAAGTTAGCAGGAAAGTATATTCTCTTTACTGCATAACAGCCATGCCCTGGACTATATAAACATTGAAAACTGAGTACTTAAGATTTTTTGCACTCTTCAACCTGTGTTTTGGCTCCTGCAACATCAGCTGTTGCTCAACAGCTCTGTAAAGGGAGCTTTCTGCCCTCAGAACTCCCTTTCTCTATGCCAACAGGAAACATTGTACCACGGTTACTGACAGGCAGCCAGTTCTGTGGTGGAATGTGGCAGATATTTAGTCACTACTCAGAACTACTAGTACAGGCTGTCAACAGATTAGAACAGGAAATGAAGAACACAGAGCTGTTAAATGGAAATATAATACGGGAGAAGTTTATTGCATAACTCAAATTATAATCAAAACTTGAGGCTTAAACATTTCTAAGCCTTACAAAAAACGGCTCTTCAACACCAAACCTTGGTACTGGTTCAGTCTGTCATCCAAAAAATGGTGCCTTGACTGTGCCAGGAACTTCTAGTACAATATCGATAGAAGCTGTAGACATTATCAGAAGAACAGGGCTCTAGCAGTATTCTGTACAAAAAGCAGAAGTATGTAATTCTGTCAAAGTACTTTGCTGGTTTTGGTAACACTCACTGGAACTCAAGAAGTAAAATTTTCCCCAACCTTATCCTTCGTTCTTATCCAAGATCTCCTTTCCTTCATTAACACCATTTGGTATGGCGCCTGCTCCTGTGTGTGGCATGTTGATGGAATGGTGATGTGACAGGATGAGGCCATCATGATGACAGCCTCATTCATCTGGGAGCTTCTTTAGCTCAGTTCACCACTGGGCTTTCTCAGTGATGTAGCCAAATTATTTTTTCAGGCAATGAGTTGCTCACCATTCCTGGTGTCTTTCAGTGTTTGTTATTCAGTATGCTTGTCTCTGAAGTCACAAGCTGCTGAGTTTTTCTGTTCTTTGTCTGTAAGCCACTATGAATTCACTCTCTTATTTGCCCACAAAACACACTCAGAGTCATCTTTTTGATAAATCAGTATTTGTGCTAAAATGAATTAAAATAGTGGACTCTGAGGAGAATATCCAGCTGATTAAATGTAGAGATCAGTGTAATTATGTGCATTTATTTATGCATATAATTACCTAGAGGTAATTAGACTCAGTTCTTTTACCACCTCGCAAGGAAGGCCAGTCTCATTATGCAGATAAATGACTGGCCCAAGGTTTCTCAGAAGACAAGGAATAAAGCAAGGACAAGACCCCACAGCTGATGTCATGCCATTCTTGCTAAGCTTCACTGCTAGCAAGATGCAAACACCCGTGACAAACTGAAACCCTTTGCCTCAAGTTATGTTGAAGTCAGACAAAAACATAAATGCAGAATAATCTGAGTCATGATTCACTCTGGGTACATCTGGTCATATCTAGGGGGTTTATTTGAAGCTAGGTTAAGATTATGAATTACGATGCCTGATCCTGACCAATTGCTTCTTTTCATCTAGCAATTTTACACGACTTCCTCACCTAGCAGGAACGAAGGAGAATCTCCATCTGGCACAGCAAGTTCAAGCTGAGTGGAAGGAGTTTGGTTTGGATTCTGTTCAGTTGGTTCATTATGATGTCTTGCTCTCTTATCCTGATGAAACGAAGCCCAACTACATCTCAATAATTGATGAGCATGGAAATGAGGTATAGAAAACAGCTTATTTTGCAACCAGAGCAAAAAAATCATCTTTATACACCAGGGAAGACTGGGGGTGGAAAGCAATCCTCTGCTCTATTCATGGTGTTGCACCTGATCCAAAGCTCATGGAAATCAATGGTTCCTGTTGACTTTCTTTTTTTTCTTAGTTTGTATATTTGTTTCTTCATCTTTATGCTAGGAGTACTAATAATTACTCTGCTTCTTGCAGCATACTGACATACAGGGATGAAAGGTAAATTACGTATTAGAATTTATGTAATTCAATTGTTTAAAATTGCTCTATTATTTAGGAAGAGGAAATCAACTGTGGTTAGCATCATTACTTGTACTGAGTCATTTTACAGTATTGCTGATTGTGCTAAATTCAGTTTCTTGAAGATTATAGAGTTTATGCCTGAAGATACACTGACACACAAAAAAAATCAGTTCATTACAGAGCAGCTCTGGTGCTCCTAGAAGCTCCACGGATGAGCTGAATGCAAACATTTTTTTATTATTATGATCTGACCTTCTCTTACTTGAAACCTCTTTAAAGGAGCCTGTATTCACATAAGTGGGATTCTGTGCAAAGATGACGACGGGATTTGCAAGATTACACATAGAAAGTGTTTACAGAAAGTGATGCTCAGTGCTTGTTAAAGTTTTGGTCACACCTCATTTTGAGTTATACAACTAGAGTCCTTTAAATGTAAATGCATGTGAAATGTGCCTGCACAGAAAGTACTTATTTTTCATATTGCCTGGCTTACTTTTTTTCTTCTTCCCACTAGCTTTTCAACACATCATTATCAGAGCCTCCTCCTCCAGGGTATGAGTCTGTTGAAGATGTGGTGCCACCCTACAGTGCATTTTCAGCCCAAGGAATGCCTGAGGTAAAATAGTAGAATAGTGAAAGAGACTTAGTAAAAGAAGGTGGGATAGTGTAGCATAGTGTAGCATACCACAGAATGGAATAGTATGGAATAATGTGGAATTCCTGAGTTTTAGGCTTTATTTGTTCAAAATCTAACAAACCACCAGTAGGAAAGATGAGCTTGCCCTGATGTTGTTGGGAGTTTTACAACGAGTGGTGTTGAAACTTAACAGTCATACATACATGTTAATTCTTTTTCTGTAGTTGGAATTGCAATTGGATTGATTTGCATTTTCCTAAAAACGTGGAAATAAATCTTTACTGTTGTCAGCTGCTTTAAACTTCTCCAGATATTCTTTGAACATTCACCATTCTTTTCCATCTTGGTGAACAAAATAAGACTAATTTTCAAAATGCTGTTTTACAAAGACTCTCACACAGGCATAACTGTGCAGCATACAGTAAGCTTGCTCTAAGGTTGGAGCTTACTTTGAAACCTGCTAACAATGCCTTTAGTCGTTCAGCTCAGTATTAAAGTAATATACTTTCTGAAGTTTGTTATAAGCTGTGCAAGTCCAGAAAACAAAGGATATCCTGTATTCATTTATCTCAGATACTCAAAGGAAGCTGGAGAAGCAGGCAGATAGCCTGTCTCCTAGGATATGAGAGCTTTGAGTGCTTCAAGAATCGCAGTGGGAATTTTGGAATGTAATGTTAGGTAAAATTCATAATTCTGACTTCCCATCTTTGTATGCCCAAAGAAAGAATAACTTTACTGCCTTATTTGGTTTCTAGAGAGCTACATTAAGTGATGGGATATGGGAAATAATGATAAAAACAAGTTTTAAAAGATGCAGCTTTCTCCTTTAGAAAATGATTTTATTTGAATTAAATGTGAGAACATTTTTTCTGAAAGAAACAATACCTAAAAGACAGATTGTCTTTTCAATGCACATTGCTTATGTTTCCCTTAATGTGTAATAGTTTGATAGAAGCTCCAGATACCTAGCTGACACTGCTAGCAATAACAGTCTCCAGTGAGCAGTGATCTGCAGCTGTACTGCAAGTAGCATAGGAGGGAACGTGTATATAGCTCAGCAGTGGGAATACTCTCTGGATTCTGGGCTCTTCTGTGTTTTCCCACATCTTTTCATGTTCTTTATGTTAAAAGCCATTCTATTAAAAACAGAACTAAATCGTGGAGAGAGAGGTTTGGAACTTCCCAGGTGCATTCATCACTCTTAGACTTTCTGCTCATGAATTTTGCAAAGAATTCCTGCATAAAGCTTCAAGTTCAATGAAGACAGAAGGTTGTAAAGAACCTGCATGCCAGGGTAACTGTAGTCTCAAGAGTAGGACACCTGCCTGGGAATTGGGAGAAATGGATCAAAGTTCTTCATACTGAGAGAGGCCAGGAACTCAGCTTTCATATTTTCTGGGTGAGAGCTCTAATTACAGAGCTGTGGAAATACAGTTAGGCACTGCTAGCACCATGACTGTTCCCTGAAGCTGCTCTTTAAAAATAAGTGGTATTGACTATGTTTTAAAGATCAAACACTGCCAGAGTGGAATGGTAGCTTCTTGCCTGTTAAATTGAGACCCTGCAGAGATTTAGAAATAGCTGCCACTCATTTCTGGTTCTCAGTAGGTGGACTATTACCCTGGTGAAGTCACATTCTTACCCCCAGTAGTATTAGTTTAGAACATTAGCAGCGTAAATAACAGTACAATTCTGTTCCTTCCTTCCTTCTTACGTGAGTGCAGAAGTGCCCCCACCTAGTTAATGATGGTCACAAATAAGATCTGTGCTTGAGACCTCTAAGCTGAAAGAGCCCAGACAAGATGTTTTATGAGTCCTCACTACATTCTCATAGCTTGCATTTTGTAATATTTTTTAAATTGCGGCTCTATAAACATGAGAGATTTCTTCAGATTATTAGGAAGTTGTGCAAATTGTCACAGTGCTGGTGTGCTGACGCACTGGAACAGGCTGTCTAGAGAAGCTATGGATGTCCCATCTCTGGAAGTGTTCAAGGCCAGGTTGGATGGGGCCCTTGGGAACCTGGTCTAGTGGAAGGTGTCTCTCCTCATGGCACAGGGATTGCACTGGATGATGTTTAAGGTCCCTCCCAACTCAAAATATTCTGTGATTTTATGACAGCTGTGAGAGCTTCTTCTAAGGATCTGAAGTGTTCTTATCTTTATGTGATGTCAGCTGCTTAAACAAATACATTATTTAAAAAAACCAACATCTATGCCGTGTGTGAACAGATATTTACCGTGAAATGTCATTCTCATGATAACTTGTTTTGCACTTCGTTGTATAACAAGTGTTCTTAATGTGAGAACTCAGCAGGTTGCTATTAATATAACTACAACTCTGCAGTTATGTAAGGCATTTTGTAATCAGCATTTTTTTATCTGTCAGAAAAAAGGTATAATAGCCTTCAAATTTAGTTATTAGATATGAGATACTCTAGAAGAACTTATGTTAAAATGGAGGACCAAATTCCCCTTTTGCTTAATCTAAATGGACAGGAAGAGCAGTCTTGACTTCAGTAGAGTTATACTTGACTTTGCTGAGAAGGAAATCTAGTTCATACGTTGAGAAAAACTTCCCCAAGAATAATTCTTGTGTTTATGAATTATTATCTGAATAGAGAGGTGCAGAATTTTTGCAACTGTGAAACTGTTTACTTTATTTAAATACAATCCCTCTTATTTCATTAACTTAACCTGAGTTCATTTTACCTAATTTAGTCAGAAATCACAATTTGAGCAGATTACAGTAAAATGACTGCACCATAGTCTATCAGGACATACTATATGCTGTAATATGAGCCCACCTGAATGTCTGGTTGCAGATTGTGTGTGATTTTAAGCTTATTCCTTTTTGAAATTAAATTGAAGATATCTCTGGAAGTGTCTGGTCATATGGAGAAATGCACTTTGAGAAGAGTTATCTGTCACCTAAATTTAGCTGTCTGAAATTCCAAACAATTCTAAGTTTCTGATGCAGAAGTCGTATCTTAAATTTTCCATAGAGGCTGAGGTCAGGCAGCATTTGATGGTATGAGTCTAAAGTCATTAGAAGTCACTTACCTAATTGTCTCGTGATCAGAGAAGAATTCATACAAGAGCCAGTCCAGAAACTCATTGCTCCCAGCTTATTCTCTTGCTAGATCACATCCTCCTTCTGTTACACTCATTGACATTCTTTCAAATTCTACCTCTTTCCATCAGGGTGAGTTAGTGTATGTGAATTATGGCCGCACCGAGGACTTCTTTAAGCTAGAACGTGAAATGGGAATTAACTGTACAGGAAAGATTGTTATTGCCAGATATGGGAAGATCTTCAGAGGAAATAAGGTAATGACTCTATATAAAAATGTTTTTTATGCCGTCCTTTAATTGATTTCAAGAGACTGAAACTCTTAACTGAAGTCTTCTGGAGCTTCTAGTGTAATCCAGTTTTTCATAGAGATGAATTCAAAGATTCTTTAATAGGAGATATAAAATATGTATTTGATATGCATATAGTACATCTAAAGGATAAAAGTTGAAAAATGTTATATATTTTAAAATTTATCTGTATATTATAAATTGTTCCAAAATGCAACTAATAAGTTCAGGTGATTCACTCTAGCCATGAAGTAGACTGCTCTTCCCTGTTTGTTCAGATGTGCTTTGAAATGCTTGTACTGTGTTCTCCGTAATGGTTTCTGTACAGTAGGCAGAGACAGACCTATGTGGAGGCTATTTTAAATTTTGTATTCATTTATTCCATCTCACATCTGTTGTAGTTTCTATTCTAGTCTCTATCATATAAATGTTTTTAAACTACAGATTTGTGCAGATTTCCATGGCCTGACAGGGAAGTACATAACCGTGTCCATACTTCAGGCACGTACTCAAATTGTTTCTTCAATTGGGTTGTAAGTTTATTTGGCTCTTGTACAAAGATTAGTTTGACCATAATTTGGGCAGGGCTGTATTTTGAATTTTTCGGTTACCTCAGAGTGTCAAACACTGAATCTCCAAAATTTATTATACAGTCTTGAGTAATCTTCTGCAAGCTTTAAGTGGATAACTCACTGGTTTACATATATGCCATTTTTCACCAGTGAAAAGTGACATGCGACTCTTACTCTACGTAAAGACTTAAAAATTAAAGAAGGTATTGCTGTCTGTGAATCATTTATTAAAATGAAATACACATCAGAGTTAGTAAGAACCAGAGGGAGGGGCAATTGTCCTTTGGTTTGGAAGTGGCATGCCCTCATTGGCACAAAAGGATGATATGTTCCACTCTTGAGTCTCTTACTTTCATAGGAAACCCAATATCTATCCGTATATATTTTCGGTTAATTTTGCGATACAAGACAATCATGGCACTTTTACTTAGTCCAAGCAGTGTAAAAGGCTCCAAGTTATAATCACTATAATTAATGATACTGTCTTTTGCCCCTTGAACACTTGTGTCAAGGTGTAAAGCTCTGGATAGGAAGCAGAGATGTGCTTTGCAGGTGAAGAATGCTGAATTGGCAGGTGCCAAGGGGGTTATTCTGTACTCAGACCCTGCTGACTACTGCGCCCCAGGAGCAGATCCCTATCCAAATGGCTGGAACCTTCCGGGTGGAGGAGCCCAGCGTGGAAACATATTAAACCTGAATGGTGCAGGCGATCCTCTGACACCAGGCTATCCTGCAAAAGGTGAGCTATCTGTGCTGTGCACCATCACTTCCTAAACTGGTGCTGAAAGTTACTTCTGTTACACTGTTTGATAGAGCAAATTCTCAGCTACAAAACACTATTCTCTAGCATAGCCACCACCATTAGCCATATATTTTTGCCAGCAATGAACAAGAACATGCCTGATTCGCTCGTTAAAACCAGAGACATTACTTTCAGGGCAGCTCTTGTAGATGAGTCCCTGTCTGCCTCTCTGAACAAGGGTCCCTGTGAATGCTCTATTAAGGACGAAATTCCATTCTTTTCCATACCTGCTAGAAAAACGGCTTCCAGATGTTAATGTTTGTCCACATCATGAAAATTTAGATTCTGATTTGTGGAAAAAAACCATCATTTGGCGAACTGTGTCTTGTCTGAGCAAAATCTAGACCTCATTTTTTTTTGTGAAAACAGTAAAACAGAATATTCATTAGCCCAGTGTGTAAGATTGTATCTGACTCTCTCTTGGAAATGCCCAGCTCAGTGTTCCAAACACCAGGCTATGGGCTCCCTCTTTTTTCTTGTTCTTTCTCTGTATCTTTTTCTGAAGTTACTTCCCACAGAGAGAAATATTTCTGTACCATTTCAATGTGAAAAAAAATATTAAGAATTAATTTTAAAATATCCAGCCAGGTCTGAATGTGTGACTGTAGACACTGCGGGAGAATATTTTTTAGTGTTATTTTGAAAACATTTTGATGGAGCCTAAGAGTGAAGTCACTGAGGAACTGTCAGCCCAACTTCTGGGGAAGTGAAATGATTATCTTTTGAGTCTTACAGTAGGACTGTGCTGTGAATTGAACACATTTCTTCTCAGAGTTGTAAGTTTGGAAATACCTGTCTTTTCTTTCAGAGTACACCTACCGATTAGACAAAGCCCATGGTGTAGGTCTCCCAAAAATTCCAGTTCATCCCATTGGCTATCATGATGCTGAGTCGTTACTGCGGTGAGTATTTGGGAGACATGAGGAATTTTGAACAGACTGTTTAGTGAAAATTATGAGTATTTGAAAAGAAAGGGAAAAGCTTTTCTCATTTAGTGTCTATTATAGTTGTTGAAATAGTGTTTTTGATTAGGACTCTCTGTAGGAGACCTACATACATCACGACACATCAGATTCATGCAAAATGATTTGGAATTGATTGTTTTTAATGCATCAGGTATTAACTGAAGTTACAAGTAGCAATCAAGTATATTGAAGTTATAATGTAGCTCTCAGAGTAAAGGCAAGAATTTGTGGGGCTGCTGTGATAGCTATTGTGAAAAAGACCAAAAATAAAATAATTCAAGTGTGCGGGTGAATACTTACCATGCATCTTTGACGGGACAGCATCTGTACTCTGTTGTCTGTTACATTAAGCCAAATGCTTTCTCTCATCATTTGTGTTGCATTGCATAAATATGAAATGGTGCTAGCAAACTAGTGTAAGGATACTGGAAAAACTCTGGAGTGTTACAAGGGATTTAATAGATATCTATATGTAAGTGAGTGCGCATACTTAATTTGCAGGTGATCTGAAGGCAGGGTCCAAGCTTTGCAGAGAATGGTATTCAAATTCATAATTATTTTAACAAAGCAAATAAATTGAAAAAACTGAGATACAGTTGAGTTGGCAGATGCAGCTTTGCGCTTGCATATTCACCTTGGAACAAGAAAAATGACTTGAACTTATCATGTTTGTTCAATTTTAGACATCTTAAAAACACTTCAATTATGTCTATGCCAGCAAATTAAACGGTGTCCAGAGACAGCCACTGAAAGGCAATTGCCTGTGCTGTTGAACTGCTGGAATGGTCCAATTAACTCTCTCCTGAATGAACTGCAAATGCAGTTCAAGACAGTAGAAAGTTCTAGGATCATTTACATGAGATAGTTTACATGCAAAAAACCCTTGGAAGTAAAGACTGTTTTTCATTTCAACCTGTCCTCAATGCCCAGGAACAGCCCTCATGTCAAAATACTAGCATTAATGTAGCTAAAAATGTAGGTTAGTCACCTGTGGAACCTTATAGTACAAAATGTTTAAGATAGTGACCATCACGGTGGTCTGCATATGGTACTTAGCAAAATGTGGTTTCTGGTTCCTCATTTGTGTTTAGTACTATTTTAAGATGATGCTAATAATGACACTATGTTTCTTTCACTATAGTAATATGGGAGGATCTGGACCACCGCATAGTAGCTGGAAAGGGAATTTGAATGTGTCTTACAATGTTGGTCCTGGTTTCACAACAAATTATTCTACAAGGTCGGTTATGTTTTGTAAGAAAAACATGTTTGGGATCAGGGAAATACAGGTAGAGCAGTAAAATTTGGCCAAAGGTATAGTGTCTGGGGCTATTTGCATCATTCCTTTGATTCTGCCATTTCCAGAAACGCTCTCCATGCAAATGTTCAGTAGATTTATGTCTAATTGGGCAGATATGAATGCATTGCTTTAGTTTTGGGTTAATCTTGAACCAAGTTCATTTGAAAATCACCTAGCTTTTGACAAACTGTTTAATTAGACTGTTTATTTTTTGAGAACAGAACCTATGTATTTTAAATTCTTGTGGGTCTGGCTTTTGATCTTATCTATTGCCATGTGTAGAACAATATTAACCTACCTACCTAAATGCTGTACGTACAGTGTTATTTTTATTGTTTCAGGTCTGTATTTAAATTGATTTAGTAATCACAGTTTAGGATTAATTCCAGCTGTTTCACTATTTCCTGAGTTATTGTATTGACTTGATATGAATCATTTGACTTCTTGTCTTTTAGTGAAACTTCTTCTTCCTGGAAAAATGTGCAGGCAACCCTTGAGGATGAGCTGTTGCACCTCCAGCTGTGTTGTGGATAAACAGTCTCTGTGACACAGCTCAGTTTTGTTTGATTTTCCGACGTCCGAGGTGCTACATCAGCACAAACACATTGGCAGTGTTGGAGTCAGTTCTGATTTACACCAACCTCTAGATGATTACAACTATTTACCTTTCTAACTTTAGATGGTTTTCATTTTTCCTTCACTCACCCAAATTTAAAAACTAGCTGCTAGAAAAAAAGCCTTTGGATTTGGAGCTCTGAGACTGTTATCTATATAAATCCTACTGAAGTCTGTAACAGTGCATAGCTTTCAACGGCCAAATACTTCTTCTCAGTTGCAAAAGTATAAATTCAAAAAAAAAAACACCTGCACTGAAATATTTTCAGATTTACTTTGATTTAACAGGGGATAAAGTTAGCCCAGACCCTTTCACTACAGTTTGTACTGTCTACTTTTAAAAACTGTTGATGTTTTATTATCTAATCTGGTGGATTTTCTCTTTGAATGTTCTTCCCAATACACCAGAAAGGTGAAAATGCACATTCATAGCAACAACAAAGTAACAAGAATTTACAATGTGATTGGTACCATCAGAGGCACAGTAGAACCAGGTAAAGCCATTTGTCTTCACTGTTATAGTTAGAAAAGGGAAATAAGGAAGATAGTGTTCTCTGAAATATTGCAGTGTGATACTTGGTGTTGAAATATTTACTGCACTGGATTTCATATGGTTCAGGGTTTGTCAACATTTTAGCTATAAATGTTGATTTCCAAAGGGAGAGTCATACACTAAGCAGAACTAATTGTCTTCAGGCAAGGAATTTTGCAACTGAAGGAATAGCCTTAAGTGGATATTATTCCCTACTAATGAGGGAACAGTATTATCAGTTGTACAAGTTCAAAAACAAATGGAAATGGAGTATAGTGCAAGTCTCTAAAGATTTTGCATGCCATCTGAAAGCGTAATTTTCACCACCATTGCCTTAGTGACTGTCTTATAGTCTCCTGTAGCCATTGTGATCTCCACAGTATAAAAAAGCAGGTGCATAGACACCCCTAGAATGATATCATCAGAATCTATAACTGCAGCGCTTCCCTCTTGTCTGAAACACAACTGTTAATCGTATTACGGTGTCACAGATATTGTTTGACTGTGATAATGTCAATTGCATACCCATCATTTTGAACACCCCTTTTTGTGACTGACTTTATAAATATATACTCAGAGAAATACACACTTTAATGTTGGGAGTTGGCATGCTCTACAGAAGTAAACACAGTATTGTAAAATGTGGGAAGATGTATCTATCTTCAGAGGCAAGTCATAGTTATTCTAATAGAAGAACTAACATCATGAAATATAGAAGATTTTATGCCTTAGGGGATCAAATTACTGTTTGAGAAGTTTTTTTAACACTAGCTCAAAATGGAGAAAAATGTCTGCATATATAAAATGTCTTTTATCTTTACATTATGTGTATTATAAACTAGTAAGCTTTGTTACCTGACAGCTACAAGAAAAAGCAGAAATTTGTTCCAATTAACAACACTAGAGCAGGGGAAAGAAAAATGCTTTTTTTGAAGTAAACCTTGTATTTCTCTAGACAGATATGTCATCCTTGGAGGCCACCGTGACTCGTGGGTATTTGGTGGCATTGATCCTCAGAGTGGGGCAGCTGTGGTTCATGAGATTGTGAGGAGCTTTGGAAAACTGAAAAAGGAAGGTAACTATAACGAAAGAATAAAGCACACCAAAAGCACTACTTTCAGCAGGTGTCTCTGGGATTTAAGCATGTGCTTAAAATTAGATATATATCTCTCTGATCTCTCAAAGAAGCACACTGCTCTGCAGCTGTTAATTAGTTCCACTTACAGTGTTGGTATCACTGTATTACATCTATTCAAGAGAAAATGTACCTGAAGAAAAACAAAACACAAAGCAGAAGTTAGGAGGAGGAGAATAAAATAAATATGACATTCAGATACAATTGATTGGTATTTATTTGATGTTGATCGTATCGGTTGTTTCAATGGTCATATAAAATTGATACCATAGTGGACCGATTAACACTAGAGCATGGCGACATTGAGAGTCTTCTGATCACTTGACTGGTTTGGAGACAGACCCAAATACAAATAAAATCTGTGCAATGAGAAGAATGAGCTGTGAAAACATAGTAGGAGGTGATGGTTAAAAATACCTCATGCCTAGTTACATTACAGTAGGAAAAGAATATTGAATGTACCAAATTTCCTTTGTTAGAGCAAATGCTGACGCCCTCCATGATATCCCATGGAAAGAAGCTCTGGCTTAACTGAAACTGTGCAATAGGAGCTTTCATTGCCTAGCCACTGCAGTAAAAACCTATTAGCATTGCAGCTATTGAATATCAAGGGACACTCTCCTTGCAGTGCAAGTTTAAAATTTAAAAAAAAAAAAAAAGAAAGGGAACAAAAGATTTAAAGATTCCAGTAGCCTCAAACTTCGGACAAAGATGCAGAGGCAAGGCAATAGAGCCTGCTCCATTTGGCCTAGGTTTAGAATGAAGTGCAGAACTTCAAGTGAAAGATCTCTGTTTTGAAGGTGGTCTGCCAAAGTTACATGGAATTCTGTAAGTATTGAAATCTGGTATTTGGGAAACAGGCCAAAGAAATTCAGTGCTAGATATGAAAACTTGCTGAACACTTTTCTGTCAAAGTAGAATCATTTTACAATGTGCACTAAGTTGAACTGAGCAAAAAGAAAAGCTTTCTTTCGAGAGTTTATGCACAGACACATTCTTTTTTCTTGTTCAGTTTGAAATTTTAGAAAATTTTGTTGAGAGGAAAAAAGCTTTACATTTTTGGCACAATACTGAAGTGGAATTGAGATTGCTAAAAAATTAGCAAAGCATTATTAGGTTAGATCAATAAGGAAGTTATCTTTAAAGTTCCTTAACCGTACCTCTTTTTCCACAACTCAGGACAAAAGATGAACACCCCAACAATGACATGAGGAGTTTTTATTTCTGTAATACACTTTTTATGGTCTTTCATTGCAGGATGGAGGCCAAGGAGAACGGTGATATTTGCAAGTTGGGATGCAGAGGAATTTGGCTTGTTAGGATCCACAGAGTGGGCTGAGGTAAACTGGTGGTGCTAAAAGGCAAATTTTCACAATGGCAGATCTTCGAGAAATCTGTGCGAGAAGGCAGCACTTCCTCTTTCTCTTGCTCTCTCTCTGGGATGCATGCACATACAAACATATGAACACTCAACTTTCCTTACAAATTACCAAGAATACATGAGTCAGTGCAGTAGATTATATGATGACTTTACCTGAAAGAGCACTTACTTCTGTGGATGGGGAAGTTGTTCTGAGGAAAAAGAGTTCATCAACATTTTCTTTCTCTTATTCTTCTCATAGGAAAATGCCAAACTCTTGCAAGCACGAGGAGTGGCTTATATCAATGCAGATTCCGCCATCGAAGGTATATTGTTTCGACTTGCATTTTGTAGGAATAGTAATGGTATATGCAGATGGCTGGGAGGCAGTTTGGCTTGGAGATCCATGAAAGCTTGAACATGATAATGTTGAGTCAGTCCAAGAGTGAATATGGAAAGAAATAGCGACCCAGAATCGGAAAGTATCCTTCAGATATTCCTATTGCTTCAGTGAAGAAGTGCCTTAGAGCAGCTACATTATTCGGAAAGTCATGGTGAGGGACAAATGTTGTGCCCCTGTCAGCAGTTTTGTAGCAACTCTGTAGGGTCAACATCCCCTCTCATAATGTATGTAATCAACATAGGGGGATATGAAAAGCTCTTAGGGTTGCTTCAAAAGTTGATCTGCAATTCATCCTAACCACTATAAATGCATTGATGAGGTCACAGGAGGAGAACTCTTCTAGAGGGAGAATCAGCTTATTCCTTGTGGTGTGTAACTTTCTAGTCTCTTTCTTATTACCTAATAATGGCACAGGGCTTCAGTTGAATATAAATTACTTCTTTGTACAAATAATTTTTTCTATTTTTCAGGAAACTACACACTAAGAGTGGATTGCACACCACTGATGTACAGACTAGTGTACAGTGTCACCAAAGAGGTAATATTGCTCAAAATTTTTAGCCAGAATGTTCACTGCTCACTTACTAGATGGGACTCAGTGTATAAAATACGGTGTCGTTGCTTTCTTTTCTACAAAAGTAAAGGAAGTATAGTAACTCAGTATAGTCATTTTCTGGCAATTGAAAGACAACAAATAAAATTTAACTCTGTTAAAATTAGATGCCCAGTTAAAGATATTTCTGTCTGGATCTGTGGAAGAACTGATCACCTGCAGTTCCCATGGTAACTTGTGCTAAATGCGGGTGTTCAGAACTGTCAGAAAATCAGGTCATTAGAGTCTCACTTTGGACACCAAGAGCCATCGTTAAAGTGTTGACCTAAATACCAGCAAACATGGTTGCATAACTCTTCTTTGAGCTGGAAAGCAGCAACAAAGGCAGATGAATGCATGTTTCTACACCCTGTTGGTAGCTGGTGTCTGAAGAGAATGCTGATCAGGAAGGAAGTCCTGTGTACGCCCATCCAGTTAATCTGTGGCAAAAAATGGTAGTGCTGTTCTCTAAACAAATAGCTCCACAACCATATAGCCAAACATATTTTATTTTGATTGCTATCACTGAGTAATTCTTAGAAATATAATAAAACAAGAATAGATAGTAATAATTTTTAATACAGTAAAAGCAATGTGTCTTAGTTTCTAACTGAAACTTTCTCTCAGTGTCTGCTACAAAGCTGTGTTTTGGTTCTAGAAAGAAAACATGGCTGATAACACCCGGCAGCGCTGAACNCTTCAGCTGCTCACCAATAAAAAGATGAAAAAATACAGTGTTTATTGTGCTCAGTAATCTGGGAAGTAGTCTGAATATAGTAATAGGAATGAACTTGATAATGGCGACGACTTGTGTACCTCTGTAGCAGTAATGATGATAGAAGCACCCAGTGCTGTACTCTTTGTTCTTCTAAGGTCACTACAACATCCATGGAAATTGTTTTCATGAACTAAAACAAGGAAAAAACAGTTCTAAATTAACCCAAGACAGAGTTGTTTAATTGTTTGAAATTTCCTGCCAAACTGAAACAGGAAGGGATGGGTTTTTTTTTTTTGTTACGGTTTTTTTTTTGTTGAATATTTAAATTACCTAAGTGAACATCTCATAAAAAAATAGCAGAATATAAATATTGTCATGAATTGTCTTGCTTTCCTTGTGTTTTCTTCCACCTAAAATTACTTACTTTTACCAAATAAAATATTCCTTTGAAAAATTCTGTGCATTTAAAAAGGTTTAACTGGAAATGCAGAAATACTGAGGGACTTAAGACTTTTATTTATCCATTGTCCCAAGCCATAGGCTTTAAGTGATGACAAGTTATAGTTTTGTTGATCAGTAGCATTTGAAATTGTGCCTTTTGTCTTTTTTTACGATGTATATTTTCTAGATACCAAGTCCTGATGAAGGGTTTGAAGGAAGATCTCTTTATGAGAGCTGGTATAAAAAAAATCCATCAAGAGAATATAAAGAGGTTCCCAGGTTAGTGACAAAATAAAACCAAGACTGTGCCAGAACTTACTGCAACTTTCAGAGTGTGTGTTTTAAAGAAATACCCACTTGGAAAACTGAGCTCTTGAAAGAAACTGTGTGATTGCGTGATTTTTAGCAGGTATAGATTTCAGAGTTTTGTTGATTGTAGTGATAGAGTATGGTACAACACTTTTGTGAACTTGGCATTGTAGCATAAACAGGAGGCTTTGTGTGTGAATAGTAAATTGTTGATGTAGTTCATAGAGATTTAGGCAAATGACGGTAGTATGCAGAAGCCAGTGGCAGGAGCACTTGATGGAATCTGAGTGGCTGCTGAGCACACCAGGCAGCTTTTTACAATACTGTCCTTCAAGAATAGAGAAAGTTCAGCAGAAGGAAGGTCTTTGGGTCTTCTCAGTGATTAAAGACAGTGAGTTAAATTCTCCTCTTGAATGTTTCATTTCTCTGCAATGGCTCTGCCCCTCTGGGAATACAGTTGTTGGTAAGAGGTGCATGCTCTGCAGGGAATTCATAGTGTACTGGCAGAAAGAGCTTGCTAGGGAAAGACTGTGCAGTGACTGTAAGTGGAGAACAAATTGCTTTCACAGTACTTGGAAACAAACTACAAATTAAATTTTGAGTATTGTCACTTAAGGCATTTTCCTTTTTCTTGTTAAAAGAATAAATAAACTGGGTTCTGGCAATGACTTTGAGGTCTTTTTTCAACGTCTTGGCATTGCGTCAGGCAGAGCACGTTACAGTAAAAACTGGGTAAGTCTGCATCTTTGTAATTGTATCTTCCTTGTAACTGCCTGAATAATATTAACTGTAATTGAGTCACTCAAGCTGGCAGCTTTTGGAGTAGTTCAGTTTAGCGTCTCAGAGTGGAGTCCCGGTTCATTACTAGAACTCTATGTGCTACTGCAATGCAAATATTTATTAAATAGGAATGTTCAACTTGTCAATCAGACAAGAGAAGAAGGACCTTTATTCAGAGTAAGTGGATGTACTCAAAACTACCAATGGACGCTGAAGGGTTGAGTAGCTAATGATGACTTTTAGATGAATTGTGATGGCTTATGAAGCTTTGAATTCAAAAATGATTCATATTTTGTGGAGAATATAGGTTTGACTTTGGTTCATGCTATAAGATGAGACCAACTGAGAGAAGTGCTCAAGGAACAATCCATTAAATGTAGTCTTTTCCTGTGAAAAGACATAGCCAAACACATACACAGAAATGGCTACTGAGATTTAATGAGAAGAAGGGCAACATCACCTTAATTTAGCCAACTAAAAGTTGTGTCTGTTCTCAGCTACCTTGTTTAGGATTGGTACCAGGTCAGAGGAGGGACACATCTCAGAGTAACTATTTCATCATAGGCTGATGTCTAAGAGAGCCACCACTGAGCAGTTCTCATTTGTCTGCAGTGACTACAGAGTCTTCGTGTGACCTGAACACTTTACCATGCCTTAAATCCCCCAACCAAAGTTTTCAAGCGCACCTGAAATATGTACAGCTGACCTGAATAATGAATTTTTTTGATTTTGTTTGTTTCAGAATGTAGAAAAATACAGCAGCTATCCGGTTTACCACAGTGTCTATGAAACCTATGAAATTGTGGAGAGATTTTATGATCCCACTTTCAAGAATCATCTGACAATAGCTCAGGTACGGGGAGGGCTGGTGTTTGAATTGGCCAACTCTGTTGTGCTTCCTTTCGACTGTAGAGATTATGCATCAGCTGTGAGTAACTATGCTCATATCATCTATAATATGTCAAGGAATCATGAAGAGGAACTGGCAACACATAATGTATCCTTTGGTACGTACAGTCTTTCATCATATTCTTCTGTTAATAATAGCCGTGTCTTAACAGGAGCCACACTCTCAATTTGAAATGTGACTTTTTTTTTCCCACTAAAATGCCTGTGAGAAACAATGCCAGTGTAGAAACAGTGCTAACAGTTACCATCATGTGTTCTTTGGCTATGGTTCACTGATGTTGCCAGCAAGATACCTTTACCTTGGTCCCTACAAAGATCATGCTGCTTTGCAGCTTATGGTTCTGGACAGTTCTATGTCCAGACCCACAAGGTATCTGCTGGGTGAGAAGCTTTCATTTTATGGGCAACGTTATATACTATTCTGTTTAGAACTGGGCTACTAACGACCAATAGCAGGTGTGCCTATGCACTCTCTCTCTCTCTGATTGTGAAAATCATTTGCACCGAATGATTTTCATTCAGTGAGAATGATCAGATCCTGATCACAGTGAAAGTTTTGATTTGAAGAATTTGATTTGTTAAATGATACCTTCAGAATTTGAAGTTAAATGCTTCCTTCTTGCTCCCTCCAGATGCTCTCTTTTCAGCTGTGAAGAATTTTACAGAAATTGCTGATAGGTTTCACGACAGAATGCAGCAAATAGATATCAACAAGTAAGTTTAACTGTTTTTTCTTTCAGCCAAATCTGTGTAGTCCTCTAGGCTCTGAAGGCATTGTCTTCACTTGCATATAGTCCCCTGAATAATATTGGTGACAAATGACTGTCAGTCACTCGTCTCACTTGAAGTCCTTATGGACTCTTGTCTTTAAGGATCTAATTACTCCAAGAAACAAAATATAGTGTTGAACTAGTGGACATCAGAGACACTGCAGAGCCTTGGAATCTAGCCATTTTAGCTCTGAAAACTGTCCAAGCTAAGGAATGTCAATTCTGCTCAGGAGCAGCAACTGGATGGCATGTGGATGTGACTAGACTGTTGGTTAGCACGAGCATAATTGTGTCACTTCCTCCAAGTACAGACATACTAGGATTTTGTTACTGGATTATCCTTAAAGAACAGATGTTGACTTATGGTCTGTATTTGCCATCTACTCTAGTTTTCGAGACACTAGCACCACTTAATGAGAAAAATAATTGTACCATGATTGTAGTCCTGGCAAGCTTTCTGACAAACTTACCAAAAATTCTGTGTAGCACCTATGCTATTATTTGCCCGTGCTTAATTTGTTTTATGTAGGCCATACCCAGAACGAGAAACTACACTTCCTTTTATATATATATGTAGATGTATGTTACGTTTCTTGGGAAGAATCTGATTTAGCCAGAGGCTTGTCCTTGTGGAATACTAAATGAGACTAAAAGCCATCTTTTTCATGGCAGCAGCTTTCAAGATAAATTTGCAATTATTTCTTATGTAAAATATTACATATATGACATATATACACATACACATATGAAATGTATATGGTTTTTGTGTTTCTAGTATTTACATTCCATCATGTTATTTGAAAAAGGTTAATCTGCATAAGTAGAAAAATTTACTTTTAAGCTAGAACATAATTCATTTTCTGTTTTATGCTCCATTTACAGATCATAACTTCCATCCCTACTCTATCAGATCTCTTCTACTTTTCTTATTTTGATTTTGTAACTCCAGTCAGTTACCAGTGCTTACATATTTGATTTACCATGTAAATTTCAATTTATTTGTTTTCCTGTATCACTAAAATGTATCAGTAAATGTAGCCGAATTTTCAAAATAAATATAGAAGAAAACACTGTGAAGAAAAACACTTCCCTATAGAAGAAAACACATTTTGATTCAATAACGTCCTGCTGAATTCTGCAGCACAGTAGTGAATGAGGAAATTCAGTCCATAATGATTTTATTGATGTGTGACCTAAATCTAAGCATTAATTCAGCCAACCAGATTCAGTTTACGTCTATACCAGTGTAAACTTGAAACAATTTCATTGACACTCGTAGAATTATTCCAGGCTTACAGTGATACAAATTTTACCACTTCTTCCTGGTGAGTGCTTTTGAAGCTCTGCAATCGGTTACTTTGGATGTGAACTATCAAACCCATACCCAGTCAGCATATTCTTCACAGTTCTATTTGTTAAGCATCAGTAGTATGCCCAGAACTATTCAAAGCACACAGAAACAGATGGTCTCTGCTCCAGGGAATCTGCAATCTGCTATCAGAAAAACAAAACTTGTGGATGATTCAAAAGACAATTCTAAGGTTCCTGTTTGTCAGATGTGATTTTACATAAAAGTAGATGTGATTTTACTGAAGTGATTTGCTGTTGACTGGCTATGTAGAAAATGGGGTCTTGTACAAAAGAAGAGAATGGTCTATCTAAGCATCCTAATGAAAAGGAGATGCAGGAATAAAATACAGCAGGAGAGAAAATATCTGAAAGTCTGTGTTCTTTGATAGTATTCCTTGGCATGTAAGAACAGCTTTAAAAGACTTCCAGGTTATAAACCAGACTTTATCACAGTATAGAACAGCGTAATTGGCTTGTGCAGGTCAGTTGTCATGGTCTGTCTTGTGTGGGCTACATCTGAAGTTCAGCGTCCCGGATCTACTGTCCTTCATATATCCAGAACCATATACATTGTGGCTCTGAATGCAAGTGGGCAAAACGCTCTGTAGCTGATATATTCTTCTGTTCTTTGCTTTTTAGCCTACTTGCTGTCAGATCATTAAATGATCAGCTCATGTTTCTAGAAAGGGCTTTCATTGACCCGCTTGGATTGCCTGGAAGGCCATTCTATCGGTAAGGAAGGGTTATTTTTCACTTTCTGCCTGGAGTACCATATGACAATTCCTTTATGATTTATAGGTCCCTAAGTGGAATTGTAATGACTTTATTCAACGTAGTAAAGGTAGATTAAGTTGCACAAACAAGATTGAAAGGGAAAACAATGCTAGAGAAAACTTAATTGAGATACTCTGTACAGAGTGGGAGTCTTGTTGTAAACCTATTCAAATCAGTAAATCCATTTCCATTGATTTCAGTTGGCTTCTAACCAGATCAAACGGTTTGGCCCTGGTCCCAGTTCAACTTCACAGGTACAGAATCATTAGGAAGCTATGGTTTGAAAGTGACATCTAAACATCTTCGACCCCTCATAGCAGAACAGCCACGCTAGCAAATACATTATAGAGGACAGTACTCCAACAGCAGTGAAGTGAAATCAGTAGTTCTCTCTTCCAGTTCAAGAAATAAATCTTATTTGAGAGGCAGAACAGTCAAATCAAGCCTAGCTTTTTGGCCCTTCTACTACTCTGTATTCAGAATAGTAATCTTTTCGATAAATATTAACCATAGAAAGAGAATGTAAGATCTACAATCCTTCTATCTCTTATGAATTCCTATTAAAAATCTGTTGAGAACAGCCTGTTGTTATCAGCTTTCCTACCTCAAGCCATGCCGGTATCTGTCGAAGATTATGTATATCTGTGAGAAAAGGTGCTGGCTCTTTTTTATCTTTCCCTTTCATCTGAAATAAGGGAAAGGAAAATGCTTTAGTCAATTTTATCTCAAGTCTTCGTAGTTACAAAGTTCTTGAATTCACATGATGTAGTTCATTTTATTTTTTTCTTCATAGACTATAGGCATTATTGCTGCAATTATATTATTTATTTACACCTTCAGTGTCAAAAATTTGACAGATAATTTGAAAATATTAGATCTATTCAGAAAAGGATATTTTATTTTCCTAATGTAGATTATTCCTACCCCCCCCGCATCTTGCAGCCATAACAAGTATGCAGGAGAATCATTCCCAGGGATCTGTGGTGCCATGTTTGACATTAAGAACAAAGCTGATCAACAGTTCCTCACAATGAATGCACATGCTGGTAATGTTTTTTATCCTTAATATACCTACGCTTTTTTTCTTCCCCACAGACACGTCATCTTTGCTCCAAGCAGCCACAACAAGTACGCAGGGGAGTCCTTCCCAGGGATCTACGATGCCATGTTTGATATTGGAAGCAAAGCTGATCAGCACGGAGCCTGGGAAGAAGTAAAGAGGCAGATCTCCATTGCAGCCTTCACTGTGCAGGCAGCAGCAGAGACACTGAAAGAAGTAGCATAGATATCAACAACTTGATCATCAACAAAGACTTCGTATGACAGTTTGCAGAAGCTTCAAAACCAGAACATTTGAAAACTCTAAGACTGTTAGAAAGACAACAAAACCCAAACAGTCTTGTTCTTTGCAATTAATATAACCAAGTGGAATGCATTTAGCAGTGTTAACAAGGTAATAACGTACTCCATTCCGCAAGGTCAGGCTTTACATAACTTCTGAAGTGTGAGTCTACATTAAAAACATTGTATGTTCTCTGCTTCGTATTTTAAGAATCACTAACCACTGGATTTCTTTTCAGAGCTGTGGATTTTACTTGCTTGATTAATTTTTATAGTAGTCCTCATAGTGCACCAAGAAAACAGAAATAATTTCATGTTTCTGTCAGCTTCTAATTTTGTTGTTTACTTTCTAGTTTTTACCTTTGAGTTGAATAATTGTACCCCATGACAGCCTTTTCAGCTTTCCTTTTACATGAAGATTCACATGTGAAGATGAGAAAACTGTCACATACTGTGTGAGGAATGTGTTATGAACATAATAGGTTTTGGGCTGCCAGCCCCGAATAGTCATCCATGATGTTCTTCTTTTTGCATACTAAGTCTTTCAGCTGTTTGCAAATAGAATTAAGCAAGAAGCTTTCTAGTCACTGGAGTGAAAACAAGTCAATATATCTTGTCAGAAATATAATGATCTCACCTTTTCAAGATGTAGACCTCTTTATTCTTCCATCCCAAACCTACCTGTGTTACATCTTGACCATACCAAGGGATTTTTAGTACAAAAACATTTAGAAGCAAAGAAAATTCATCACATCCTTAGTTTGAAAGGTTACCAAATTATTAACACCTTCATAGAACCTGCATTTCTGATTTTGGCATGCAGCTTACTCTTATGCCAAATTGCATAAGAGTGAGACAACTGAAATAAGACAGAGAAGACTCAGAAAATCAGGTCAATTCATCTGACAGTCTGCCACTGCAGGATTTAATAATCTTGTTGATGGCAAATATTTTTGTGTGATTTGATTTGCTATTTCAGCTGAGGCCTCTACCATTTCTTAGAAGACGTATCTGTGATCTAGTGGATTTCAGTGTTGTGAAAGATTTTTGATTTTCCATAGCAACTAATTTATTCATAAATATTTCTACTCCTCACATTAGAACCCTATAGGCAAGTAACTATAATTATTTTACTTAACTGTTAGTTATTTTTACATTTTTGTTAAATTGATTAAAGCTAGAGTAAGAGCATGGAGATGTATCTTCTCCCAAATCTAGCTGTGTGAATGGGAGACGTCGCTGTCTGTTTTATCACTGCTCTCTGCTCCATTGCTCGTTTTGCCGGTGAAGCAATTCATAATAGGAAACTACCACTAGTTTGGTCAAGGAGTTGAGTGCATCCTTCACACAGAGAAAGGAAGCACCCCAAAGGCTGGTCCTAACAACAATTTGCAAGATGTTTTGATTAGATAGGATTCAGTGCCTTCCCCCGGATTTGGGTCTTCTTTTTGACCTGCATTTATTTAGAGCAAGCAATCTAAAGCATTTGAAAGAAAATGGAGATTTGGTTAAGTTTTTGGGAGAAGATCCTCAGCTGAACAAAGTCCAGCTCTTTCCCCACACCCCAATGCAGTCACTTAAATATCAAATAAACTTGAGGTCACAACTCAGTGCTGAATGCTGTCTGTGGGTATGTTGCCCCACTTCCTTGTTAGCATGAAGGTTTTCTGATTTTCAACGTGAAATGTCTGACTAACACTTGGGGCTGAGTTCTCTTAAGACAGCCACTGTCATTCTTAGCCTTGGCTTATCCAGCATTACCCTGGATGTTCCTGGCCCCACTCCAAGAAACCACCACAATTTACAGAAATGTAAAGACAAACCAGCACTTGTTTTATTTTTCCTCAGTATACTGGGCTGCAACTCATGACTGTTCAGTAGCTTCTTCAGGATGTTCTAGGAAATTTTTGCATCTTTATCTGTGACTTGCTGAGAGAGAAGACAGAATAGGTATGTATTCCGTGGTAACCTCTCTGAACTTGTATACATCAAGCTCTTTCCTTTCTGTGAGGAAGGAAGCACAAGCAAGCTGTAAGTTAGGCATGGTAGCATCTAGCAATTAGACTCATCCTGGCCTGTTCTGAATTTCTTGATCAGTTTTTAAAATTTAAAATATAAGACCAGGTGCTCTTTAGTCTGAGAATTTTTATGGAAGTTTTGATAGGATCATTCTTCTGCCCTAAATTATTTCTTATTATTAATCTTCTGTGGCGTTTACATAAAGCCACTGCAGCCTTCAGTTTCTCAAAGACAATCCCAGGCCAAAGTGGCTACTCACTACTGACAGCAAAGTGCAAAGCCTATGTAGCTATTACTGAGAAATATGTGATTTGTGGTCAGCTATCCAAGCCAAAATATTTTGTGGCAAAATATTTACATGGGTGCATACACAGCTGCTCATTTCTGTGTGGTAACGGCATAAAGCTGTGCCAAGGGAGATTCAGTCTGGTCCTGAAGAACTCCAAGGATGGAGACCTGTCTGCAACGTGCACCAGTGCTTCACTGCCCTCATGGTGGTCAGGCTTTTCCTTAAATGCAGACAGAACTTCTTGTTTCAGTTTATGTCCGCTGTTTCTCATGCTCTTTCTTAAGAGACTTTTTATACAAACCTGAAGGTATCTTTTGGTTTATGCTCACTGTGCAGTTATTTATTCTCTCTGCCTCACTGGGTACATTCCTCTTATAGAAGAAAGGGTCAAAGTTTGCAAGCTGAACTTAGCTGCCAGCAATGTAAACTTTATTTTAGGTGGAATCTGAGAAGGGACTTCTGAAGTTCAAGATAGCAGAGACTCCAACTGGAGGCATCAAAATCTGCTGCCCTTTCGGTCTAGGAGTCAGACAGATTGCAGAGGCCATGAGAGAGCTCTGGGGAGATTGTGAGACTGGCAGAGTCGGAAGTGCTGACTTGAAATTGCAGTTCAGCATTCCTCTGCTGCCTTTTTGCTGTGAGACCTGCCTTTCCCACAAACCAGGGCCCTTTGATCATTTAAGCCACAAGTTCAACCTTTATTCAAACAACAACTCGAGCAGCATAGCAGTGTCATGGGTTTCTTGCTGCAGATAACAACGTTTGGGCCCAGCTGCCAAGCAGCTACAACCCCCTGTTAACGAGCCCTGGCAATTGCTCTGTGTATTATGTACTGTGCTACTTTTGCTAATTGGCTGCATAGCATTATTATGCATTACACACACGCATGTATGCTGATTTTTCATTTGGCACGTGCATCATTGCCATTTTTAGAGACTTGCTAGTTTACCAGAGGTTTTTTTAATCTAGGAATGTGTGTGGCTGTCTGCAAGTTCTGCAAGTTCTGCTAGCTTCCCATCGCTTCAGCCGAACCCCGCTGCTGTTTTCAGTAGCAGCACAAGCAATTCTCACCACTCCTAAGTCCACACAGTGGCTGAGAGTTTTCTTGCTGACTATAAAAGTGATTCTAACTAGAAGACGTATTGTGTGTTCAGGAATCTGTCTCTGCTTTGGATCTTTTTGCAGTTATGCTCTCTGGTCTGAGAAAAGGAATCTTTTTCCCAGTAATCTTTTCATGCTGGTTGACATGCATTATTTTTGTGGCTGCTTGGGACCAGTTGTATCTCCCATCAGCCTCAAGTGTGGACTTCAATTAAACTTAGTCTAAGGTTGGTATTTCCAGTGCTGAATAAAATACCCAACTATTATCAGAGAAGCAATCTTAGCAGTAGCTGACACTACAAAGGCCTTAGTTCTAGCAGGAAAATCCCCGTGTGAAAGAATAGGGTGGCTGACGGATATTTTGATTTGGTCTGGAGGTCACTCAGAGGCAGGAGCCTTATGGCATACTGATCATCTGATCAGCTCTAAGCTCGCTCCTTGGCTGCTAAGCAGGATGCTCAGAAACAGTGAGATGTGCTTTGGTTTGGAGCAGCTTCTTCCACCTCCTCACAGATGTGATTTTCCATTCCAGGCAGGCCGTACTGCAGCTCGCACCAAGTCAGGATCATTTTTCTCTGGCTTCAGTTGTTCTTAGATGTTTTAGAATATGTAAGACATGACAGCACAACTTTGGCTTTGTGATTTAGTAATGTGTCCTGTGGGTTACTCAGGGTCTTTATCAGGAAGCAGCAAGCGTGCAGGATAGACACTGCATTCCTTATGTTGCATGTTTTAGAATTGGCAGTGCAAGCAAAGAGGAGCAAGTAAGGGAAATAAAGAAACAGAAAATGATGGAGATGAAGGAGAGAAGAAATGAGCAGCAAAAAATGCTAAAGGGAACTCCCTCTTCCAGCTTAGGCACTGAGGAAGATGTCAGAGGGTTTTGAAGGCTTAATTCCCTTTCGTTTCTCTTGGAAATTTTAGTTCTAGCACCTGTCTCCATGCACTCAATAAAAATCATCTAGGTTTCTGTTCCCCCTTCCAAAAGGGAAGACAGCAGCAGCTATAAACTTATTGAGCTCAGATTTCTGTTTCTCTTGGATGAATGGAATTTATTTAGCCTTTTTATGTTGTTTTTCTCATCTTCCTAATAATTATGTAGGTGAGATAGGTCAGGTATGCTCTTGCAGTGTATCAGCAAGCAATTTCAAGTATATATCTGTATACATTTCAACCGGCCTCCGTAGCATACCAAGGTTATTCGAGGCATAGATTTATGCTGTGTTATGCTTCATTTAAATAAAACCATATACTCTGCCAGTGGCCAGAGTGTGGAGTCAAAGAACATGCCACAAGTTATAACTAAAAGTGTTGGAACTCTGTTTGAAACAGTAGAAGCCACTCGGTTGCTGCTATATTAAAGATGAGATGCCTGGTTCAATCTGAGTATTGCTGATACCATTGCCACTTTAAAAATATGAAGATGTAGAAATAAATACACTTCGTACTGTCTCATGGTTACTATTCTTACCCTCTTCCACCACTGATGTTATCATCATGTGAGGCCTAATTTAGGGATTAATCTCCAAAAGCCCTTGTCACTTTTCTGTCTATTATGTGCCAATCCTACACCTGTGGTGCTATATAAATGCTAATAATACATCAATATGCTCATTCGTTATCATTTCTGTAGGTGGAATTCCATCTGGTTGATATATATCAAGTGAGATGTTGGTGTGAAAAGGCCTTACTGTTCAGAATTTGTGATGGTTTACGAGCAGTTGGGGAATGACAGAAAATGAAAGTCACAAAACTGGACTTGCTTGTCGTTTGAACAAAGACATCCAGCCATGTGCTTAAGACTGTGGCTTTAGTATAGAATACCCAAGTGTTGCAGCTCCTCTCTAATCTCGGGCCTCCCTGGAAGGCCCTTCCTGCAGTGACTGGACACGGAGCAGCCTTTCCAGCTATTTGTGAATATTTTCATCTCAACATAGTCTGAGATACTTGGAGCACTGGGACACTTGATTCTTGGAGCACTGCCATTTCTTTCACAGGATCTATCTCCTTTGGACCTTTGGGAGTGAGCAGTAAGAACACTGTGGGTGTCTGGGTTCCCAGAAGAGTTTTCTTGCCTTCAGCCCGAGAAGAGGTCTCATAGGCAGGCTCTGAGCTCCAGAAAGATCAGCCGTGGCTTTGGGGACAGGGGGAGATGTGCAGGGCTAAGTAAGTTTCTACTAAATGCCACAGTTTTCCCTGGACTGAGTCTGTGTCCTTTCCCATGAGATACCAATGGATTTGGTGGAATGACAGTGGAAGAACTAGATCCTAAGAACCTTGTAATCCAAAATGTGAAAAGCTAGAGGATGTAGGAAATCATGTTGCAGCTTTTCCAAGTTACAAATTGGATGACGTCTGGAAGTGCCCCCATTGGCTACTCTGAATTGTGTCCTGAGCTGCTCTAAGCATCCATCACTTGCCAAGGATTAATGGAACCACAGATTACAAGGGGAGCAATTCAGTGCTTCCTCAGTAAAGAGAAAACAATTTTCCCTTCCTCTGTTTCACCTTGTGGTCACTTCAACTTCCACTTATTGTGGTCAAGCTTAAAACAGGAACTTTCAAAAGCCCAAAGCCTTGATATTTTGTGGAGATTAGTTTTTAAAGCAGTAGTTACGCACTGCTTGCTGCACAGTCCTTGTCACAGCGGTTCACAGGCTGTCTTGGGGGGTGAGACTAAACCAGAGGTGGTTTATCGTGCTCAGAAAATCCTGCCGTCCTCATCGCAGGGTGACAGCTGCTTAGGAAGGACCAGAGGACAGAAGCTGGGGGCAGCCCTGTGCTGAGGGCGGGAGGAGGAGGAGGGAGGAGGAGGGAGAAGAGGAGGAGGAAGGCAGCAGCCTGCCTGCCCTCTCCCCCTCAGGCAGAGCTGCAGGCACTGCGGGGCCCCTATGGCCAGGAGCAGGGACACCCTCTGCACATGGCTGGGCTGCCCCGGGCTGCTGGGCTGCTTCGTGCTGGGCTTTCTTGCGGGTGAGTACAGAGCTCTGGGACTCAGCCTGCAGCCCTTGCCCTCTGCACACACTTGTGTGCAACCCGTATTATGATCAGCTTCCCATCAGGGAGCTTTTATTGCTTTTTAGGGACTTTATAAAGCACTCACTTGCACCTCTGTTTCCTTCTCTCCAGCAATTTGGGTCTTTGGGGAGCGAGAGGGATACAGCAGTCATGCTTCAGCAGATGAGCCGTGGTGAACTGACTGCTTCCTGTAACAGGCAGTTCAAAGGGGAGAGATAATAGAAGAGTTTGAGATTTATGTGACTGCAAAGCCTCACGGATTTTTTTTTATTGTTGTTTTTATTTCCTGATTTTTACTGAAAGTCGATTTAAACGCTCCTATTCAGTTGCTGTCTTGGAAATTAAGGATGGAATGTAGAGAGGGAGCAGTCTTGGCTGACAGCAGTGAAGTACAGTGTACGTGACGGAAAATTCACTGGAGCTTCAGATTCTTTTCTGCAGTCATTTGCAACATTTCATTTTAAGTCTAAATTGCATGTCTGCATCTGTCCTTTTAAAAAGTGTTGCAGCAAAAACCTCAGGGCAAAAGCATGAAAGAAGGCTATGAAATGCAAAAAGCATTAGTCTTATTTAGGAGATCTCTGAGCTGTACTCAGGTGCTTGTTCAATTCTTACATGTTTCCCTGAACATCATCTTTTGGTTTTGCTCCAAAACAGGCAGCCGGGCAGGAGGGACCTCTGCTCTGATCCAGCATCACTCTTACATTCAGTGTTACTACAAGTGCATGCAAATCTAACAAGTTATACTTTGCTTTATTGAGACAATTTTCCCAGTTAGGGATTTTCTAGCCGTAATAGTAAAAGGATTTTTTTTTTTAAGGCAAATTCACTATTTGTTATCATCTCTCCATTTTTTGGCAACTGAAAAATCTTCAACTGTTTAAAACTGAGTAGACTCCCAAATAACATTATTCCTTCAACTTTTAAATAGATTAATTCCACCCTTCCCTAAATTTGTAATTGCTGTAACACTGACACACGGGCTTTTGTGTCCTAAGCCTTCGCTTTGAATATGCTCATGCACAGATTTTTAAATACCTGTATAAATTAATTAAGGGAATTTTATTACGAGTATCAGAAGTTTAATTCTTCCACTGCAAACAGATAATTCAGAATTTATACTATAGTTAGAAATTAATAAGAGATGAACCTGCCTTGAAAAAGGAACTATATTTACCAGACATTCGGGATATGCCCTTTCACTAATGTCACTTTATTGCAGTTCAGTCAAGGAAGTATTTTTCACTCCTCTATGTCAGTTCTGTGTTTGAGTCAGCAAACACTGACAGAGGGTGCTCTAAGCCCTCATCATCCTCTTGGCTTTAATGAGGCTGTTCAGTACTCTAAGTTGCAGTGGGCTCAAATATGTGAGAACTGGGGCTCTTGCTAGGTAGGATCTTTTCAACAATTCATAAATAACCTTTTCAAATGTATTTCAGGATGGTTTACAAAACCGACCGAAAAAAACCCCAACTCTTCAGATACCTATCAAAATGTGAGACAGAAACTTGTGGATGAAATGAAAGCCGAAAACATCAAGCAGTTCCTTCGGTAAGCCCTGGCATCTTGGGTTTTGAATAATTTTATCAGCCACAAAAGCCAGGAAGTGATAACATCAGCTCCAAGAAACAGCCTCTGAAAGCAGAGCTGCTAAGATGCCTTGGAAGTATTTGGTCTGTGCAGGCTGTCTGGGAGAGGGAAGGGGGAGACTCACAACCCTTCTGTTCCTTCCCCCCAGTTTTTGAAGCTGCCTTTTTAGCATGGTTGTACTTCCCTCGAGCTGTATTGCTGCCAGTGCTCATCATATCTTTTTGTTAGGAAAATTTTCCATAGTCTTGATCTAAAGTAGTATAACTGCTTTTCTCTTCAGGAGTCTCTGAAGCTGTGGCATCAGAGAAGAATTTTGTTCTTTGTTCTTGGACAGAAATTGTTTTCCTTTATTTAGTAAAGAGTTATTGCTATTCATTAGATTTGATTGATAATCTGTCCAGTGTGTCCTTAAGCTTCCAGTTTCTGCAGCTAAACCAGCTAGTCCAAGTAGAAAATTAAGTTCTTTAAAATGTTACAAAGCTTGCATGCCACTGAGTTGCATGTGTAGTCACAACAGTTAACTCCTATAGAGACTGAATAATGTCCTGAGTGCTTGAGGCTCCCTTATGCCCTCTTGTCTTCCTCAGGAAGCAGAGGTCCCTGTCCAAGCACTGTGTGTGTGCATGTTTGGTTAACTCTTGCACGTTGCATATTGTTATTAAATACACCTTTTTTCATCATAGTGCATCAGTGCAGTTCTTTCAAAACATCTAAAATGCCAAGGATAGAGAAATGACCTCTTGTTTTGCTATGTATTTCACTGGAAGTATTAAAAATAAAAATCATTCTTGTGCATATTTATATCTCCTACAGAGGAACAAATATAGTCACAGAAAAAGTCAACAAGTGTAGCTCCAAATCAGTAACGTGTTGGTATTCAGCATGTAAGTCTGCAGCTGCATCATAAACATCAAAGGACTATTGACAAATTTGATTTCTGTACATTTATTCTAAAACCAAAGTTTTTGTTTCTAATATCAATTGGCTTTATAAGTCTGTAGGCCTTGTCTTATTTTGTATTTGTTGCTCTCAGTAGATGGGTGAGCTCCTGAAGGTTGTGTTTGAGTGAGAGTCTAGGCAACGTGCAGATTGATGACAGCATGAAATACCTCTGCAGTTTTGTTAAAGTTTCTTAGCCATAGGGTATGAATGGTGTCTGGTTTGTCTGCTTGCTTTGATGTTGAGCCAAAAGCTTCATAATTTTTTTTTTTTTTACTAAAATCAAATAAAAAACACAAACTGCAGAAAAAATTAACCCACTATCCAAAAAGTTTGTTAAAATAATAGAAAACTGTGAAGTAGAGAATTTGGGCCCATATTCTTAGTTTTTCATACTACTAAATCAAGTGGCAGAAACTAGCAGTGACACTGAGGAAATGCAGACACCTTGTCCTTAGTATTAAATCTTAGCTCTAGAAAGGATGAAATTGGAAGTGAAACACTGAAAAAAAGTGACATATTGTTCACATTTTTCCTGCTGTTGTATCTAGTATTTAAACTACAACACTTAAAATACTTAAAGAATTTAAGTGCAAGATGATGACGGATTAGAAGTTTTGGTAAAGGTTTCTTCCAGACCTCTTTTTCTAAAGGTTTCAAGGACATGAAAATAGCTAGGAACAGTCAGCATTTATTTACTGCTTATTTAAATGATTAACTCGATCAGTGTGATCACATTCTGTAAGGAAATGACTGGTTATGTGGATGATGGAGATGTTAGAGTGGATGTAACATCTTTGACTTTAAGAAAGCTTTGGGCATTTTCTCCTGCAGTGTTCTTATTTGGAAGCTGAGGAGGAGCATACTGAAGAACAAGCTGTTGGATGGGTTGAAAATTGTCTGAACTGACATGTTCAAGTGGTACTTATCAATGGTATTTGGTACTATTTATTAATGGTAATTAACAAGTGGCCTGCTGGAAATCTAGAGTGCTTGGTACCCCACTATAACTCATTTATTCAGTGGGCCAAGCAAATTGTGGACAAATTTCTGTAGGGTAGTCCAGAGGGGCTGGGTGTTATTTCTGGCTATTTATCACCACTATGTGTTGTATCTGATCTGGACGTAAAAGTTGTTAAGAAGGCTTTTGTTATTTAGGCTTTTGATTAAGAGAAAAAAAAAAAGAACAAATCTGTTCAGATAATTCGACATAATGATTTTCAAGTTAAATTTATCAGTACATGTTACGCCAACAATGTACAAATCCATCATCATGATATCAGAACTACTTGGAGGGCTCCTTTCTGAATATGCAGCTTTTCTGCTCCTTGCACACTGCTCATATTCTTTTGCGGCATTTCTTTGACACTGGTTTTCATTGCTTCTATGTAGGTTTGGTTATTTCTATTATACAGAGGGTAAAGATGAACTAAGGAACTAACTATCTCAGGAAAGATCCTCAGTTGGCACTACACTTTGTGCTTATCCTGATGCAGACTGATGAACAATCGTGGTATTCAACCCACATTTTTACCATAAGAACTTGCTGTCAGTGCATATGGCTTGAAGATGAGCTTAGACACCCTGGTCTGAGTTGGCCCTTGAGTTCTGCTGCAGTTGCTGCTCATTACTGACTTTCTGTTTTATTCTAGCTCCTTTACCAAGTTGCCTCACCTCGCAGGAACTGAGCAGAATTTTCTTCTTGCCAAACAAATCCAAGGCCAGTGGAAGGAATTTGGATTGGATTCAGCAGAACTCGTTCATTATGATGTGTTGCTTTCCTACCCAAATGAAACGCAGCCAAACTACATCTCAGTAATTGATGATCGAGGGAATGAGGTGATATTTTTAATGATTAAGCTGTATTTATGTAAGATTTCTTTAAAGAAACAATGTCTTCCTCTGTCTTTCCACCCACTCATCCCAGCATTGGGCTTTACAACCTGATAAAAAATTCAATGCAAAGAGAACTCAAATGTAGAAGTGGTTTTCCAGACTGTGCAGCAGAACTGAGCAGAGTGGCTGAAATCTCAGTGCCTCATGCAGAAGGAAGAGGATGTAAGGACAGGCAGGGACTCAACAGCTGTAAGCCATAATGTGTAAGAATGGCCATGCTGGTTCAGATTAAGGATACATCTAGGCCAATATCCTGTTTCTGCAAACGACTTCAAGTGGATGCGAAATTTTGGGAACAAAGAAACTTGTCTGGTATGCATAATTCTTCCAGGGTCTAGGTGTTTTCAGCTCGGATGTTCCCTGAATGTGATGCAATTAGTCTCTTTAAGAACCCTCATTAGACCTCATTTCCAAGTATTTAATCAGTTAGTAACCTTGTTAGTTCTGGGTTCCAAGTGCTATCCAACATCTGCTTGGATATGTGTACTATTTTTGTTTCCACAACATGCTGGGTTAAGGAATGCAACAGGTGTTGCCCACTGTATGAAGTACTGCCTCCTTTCAATTGCTCTGAACATATCTTACTGGCTTCCTGTGGTGTTGGAAGCAATAATGAACAGCCTATATATAGTCACCTCCTTCATTTTGTACACCTAGAATAATAAAAAAGTAGAAAGAAAATCGGCCAAGAAGCGTAAGTAAAGAGGGATGATGGAGCTGCTAGGGAAGTATTGTGGCACATTGGAAGGGATGGAGACCCTTGGTAGGAACTGAGGAATATGTGCTCAGGAAAGAATGAGCTTAGAGGTAAAAGAATGGGGAAATTCTTTTAGAAACTCCCTAACGTAGTCTCTGAGCTAAACCCTCACAAGGTGACAAAGAGTAGAGGTGAACCTTGAGACAACGTGAGTGTTACAGATAGATAGTGGTGAAAGGCTGCGTATTTAACTGGAGTGTAACTGCCAAAGAAGTGAAGACATGAGTAATGATATAGGTGGGTGTAATCACCAAAAATGCCTGTGATGACGTGGATGAACTAGGTGTCCTTATATTGTCACCACCTCTTGGCATTTTTCAGCTACTTCTTTGCTTAAGTGACAGTGACTGATGAGCATCTTCTGACAAGTGATCTGTCTGTATTTGCAGCTACATTCTGTTATAAAAATGCATGCACCAGTACAGGCTGGGGGATGAGCTGCTGGAGAGGAGCTCTGCAGAGAGGGACCTGGGGGTCCTGGTAGATGAC
>WBMW01002946.1:784256-804946 GCA_013396635.1 Penelope pileata
GCAACCTGCTGTAGGGAACCTGCTCTGGCAGGGGGGTTGGACTCGATGACCTCTTGAGGTCCCTTCCAACCCCTGCAATTCTGTGATTCTGTGATCTATGTATCCTTAAATTATTTTTCTTTGATATTACGCACGATAGTTAGCATTCTGATTTTTCATTGACAATTTATGGAAACTAGCATATCATTTGCAATAACCAAATTTAGTGTATAAGCTTGTACCTTGAGGTGCATTGTTTGACCAAAGGCTTCTGTTATGTATTGATAGATTTTCAATACATCATCATGTGAACCACCTCCTCAGGGATATGAAAATGTCACTGGTATATTGCCACCATATAATGCTTTTTCAGCACAAGGAATGCCAGAGGTAAGAAAGAAAAGTAAGAACATTATTAGCTGAATTCATGCTTCCACTTCTCAAGATATTGCTTGTAGAAATTTCGATTAACCATTATTACATGGAAAGAAAAAGACAGCTAGGCCACATACTATGTGAAGGTTAAAAGTCTATTAAAAAGGAACCTTTCTCAAAGTGCTAGACATCTGAATCACAAAATAAATGAAAAACTTTTATCTTTATGGAAAATGTTGGATACATCTCAGATTAATCCACGTTACTCAATCACATGGAAGGGATTTGCATGAGTCTTAAGTGCAAATAACAATATGTAAATCAATTTGAAAGACATTTTGGATTAAGCACATTTTCAAAGGCTACAAAAATCACTCATGCTAATAATTCATCATGAATGGATCAGTGAGGGACAGCAGTGCCTTACGTATATGAATAAAATCATATAATAGCAAGTGTTTGTATGTATAAAGAATAGCACTATCTACTCATGGCCACAGATCATTTTCAGTTTAGAAGAATGTATTGGTTTAGTTTGCAGCCTCGGTTTGTAGGACTGCTGGGCTGCTTTGAAGTGCAGGGTAGTACAGAAAGGTCAGCTGCTTGAGCCAAGATTTCCTGTAAGATACTATGGAGATATTTTGCTAATATTTTTATGGGTACTGAACTCATGTAGATTTCTGAAAAGAGATATTTTGTTTGTTGAGTGGCCAGTTGCCATCAAACAGGTTTTCTTTTCTCTGCAGGCAGATCTGGTATACGTCAATTATGGCCGCACTGAAGATTTTTTTAAGCTGGAGCGTGAAATGGGAATTAACTGTACGGGAAAGATTGTCATTGCCAGATATGGGAAGATCTTCAGAGGAAACAAAGTAAGAGCTGTGTTTTATTTTTTTCTTCTGTAGGTCACTGTTTCTGATGCTGCTCACAGCAGAGCCAACAGGAGTTAATGATGGCTGTAAACTGGAATATATGAGCAGAAGGAGGCCTGCAATGCATCGAGCATGACTGCCTTCTAACAATAACTTTTAAAACAAGAAAAATAGATGAATGTATTAATCTCCTGTGGCTGACATGGCTACAAACTCTTTAGGCAGTTCTTGCAAGAGATTAGTTTGGGGAACAGAGTGGTTTGTAGAGCCAAGGTTTTTACTACTTTTCATCTAGAGAGCTGCAGTATTTTGAAGAAGAAATCAACAAGGAATCTGACACACAGACGCTGAGTAACTACTCATCTGTCTCTAGTCATCACTTCCAACAAAATTGGAGATAGTGGAAAAATGTTGATAGTGGTCAGTTTGTGTGCTTTATCTCATAGCCTTGAGGTGTAACTAAAGATGTGGCACAAATAACAAACGTTGTGTTTGTAGTGGTTCATTCTTCTGCTGAGTCTGTGATCATTTTCGCTCTTCCACATATGCAGGAAATAAATCACAACATTCAAAGTTAAAAAAAACCCACATTTCTTAAAACTGAATCATCTTGCAGGTTAAAAATGCCATATTAGCAGGAGCCCAAGGGATCATACTTTATTCAGACCCTGCTGACTACTGTGCCCCAGGAGTGGATGCTTACCCAGATGGCTGGAACCTTCCCGGTGGAGGAGCCCAGCGTGGGAACGTGTTAAACCTGAACGGAGCTGGGGACCCTCTAACACCAGGTTATCCTGCAAAAGGTGAGTGACAGGTCTGTATTCTGGACCATCAAGTACTTTCTAAACTGATACCAAAAATTACTGTGGCTTTAGGAACTTGTCTTGATTTGGTACAGATGCAAAGAGAAAAGCTACTTAAAATGACTTTTAGCAGTTGTTTATTTTCCTGTTCCTAGATTAGATTCTACCTGTATGTCATTCTGACTGGTTGGTTTTGAGTTAGGCAGGGAAAGTAAGTTTTTTAGGAAAATCTATTTGCATGATCTCAGCCTTATAACCCTCAGACAAACAGAATGAGTACAGGTTTACAGACTGCAAAGCAGTAGAAAATGACTGACAATTTATAGCTTTTATTAAATCTCTGTTTTTCTCAAGAGGACAAGTTTAAACTAGATTATGGTCTACCATCAAAGAGGAGTAATAGCTTTGCTTGGAGGTATTTTCCCTTGACCATCCTAAATTTCAAGTAGTAAAACAATTTAAAAGTCTCTGTACAGGGCGTAACATTTCTGTAATGAAAGTAACAGTAGCCTGGAGTCTTTTGAGTCCTGGCACCACAGGTGTGTCTTGTCCTTATAGGCGTCCTGAGTGAAGGTGCCTACCCGCCCTGTCTACCAGTGGGATGGGAATGCAAGGGAACTTCTGGAGAGCTCACTGGTTTGTGTGATCACTGCTGGGGGCATAAGACAATACCAGACAGAAAGAAACAAAGCTAACAAGATAGACTGTGTGCACCTGGCTCACCAGATTCGGAGAGACAGTGACTGTCAGCAACTTAGGTAAATGTGGATGTCTTCCAAAATTTGCAGAAAGCACACAGCAGCTTGTTTATCCCACATTCACCTTTGAAGAAGTGCAATAATGTAGATGGACAGCAAATCTAACCTGAGCCAAATGTTGGGACTTGGGCAGTTGTGCAGATGCACCGTTGGGTTTGTGAGTCTCTTACTACATTTCGGTTTCCTAGAAGAAATACCTAAGAAATGATATAAGAAATGATTAATGAATTGATGTATGCTTGTGACTGCTGTGTGGCTGCATTGAGCAAAAGAAATTCCAGTTTGTTGGAAGCTGATAAGAATGCTATAAAATTGACATTTTGTTCTGTTTTTTTAGAGTACGCTTTCCGATACAAAGTTAATGAAGGTGTAGGGATTCCAAAAATCCCAGTTCATCCTATTGGATATCATGATGCAGAAGTGTTACTACGGTGAGAATACATCAGTCCTCTTCACTAGAATTTAGTATTCACAAATGTACAGGGAGATTTTTTATACTAAGACAATAACATCTGTAGAGTTAGTTGTATTTATTCTTTTGTAGTAGCATGTGCTTCAGGGAACTTGGAACATTGAAAGCAACCTGTTTCTGGCATGATGCTTTTAAGAATTTTGTAAATCCACCTTGGTTTAAGTTCAATACCTGTTTAAGAAATTTCCGGTTTTAATCCGCTGCTTGACTATGCTTTTCTTGGTTTTCACTTAACAGTGCAATGGGAGGACCAGCAGCTCCAGACAGCAGCTGGAAGGGAAGTCTCAACGTGTCTTATAACATAGGGCCAGGATTTGTGGACAGCTCTTCAACAAGGTCTGTTTTAACACTCACCTGCATATAAAAAACTGCAAAATTGTCAGCAAGAAAAGTACTGTGAAACAATACATCTAGAGATGTTCTAATAGAATCATACAATCATAGAATGGTTTTGGTTGGAAGGGACCTTAAAGTTAAATCTAGTTCTAACCCCCCTGCCATGGAAAAATTAACTTCCTTCCTTCCTGGGGGCAACACTCAATGTTAACTATTAGAATTTGAAAGTAAATGGTCAAAACTATAGTTTTGCTCATTGTTCCCCGATGTAAATGGATAGATGAATGCAAAGGGTATATATCCATCCCATCTACCTATTATTCATTTGTTCATCCTTCTGATGACCAAGGGCAAAATAGGACAGCCAATTTGTAGAGGTCCAAAATGGGAGCACTACCTATTCAGTAGTTCTCTTCTAGATATTTTCACCTTTTCCATGGGAAGCTTCCCTGTATTTCTTTGAATTTAGAACTATGGAATGTGGAAATGAGCTGAGAGTCCATCAACTGTTTCCCAAAGCTAGTAGACCCCATGATCTAAGATATAAGAACCTGAAGCACGTATATCATAACTAATTTGCTTGGGAGAAATTGGAATTTGAACAGTTGGATTAGCAATAGTATTTTGCTCTTTACTTTATTTCCTCTCTAATGGAGAAATACAACTGGTCAGGTCTCCAGCACTAAGAATCACTTTCAAGCATACTGAGCCATATAACAATTGTGGTTGTATGTCAGTGATTTGACTGGTTGTCAGGGACTGTCATAACATTCCTGGTAACTGATAAGCTGCATTAGCAAAGCTAACAATCACTTTCTTATAGGAGTACATCACATAAAAATAGTTTCAGTTTACATTAAATTTTATTCTTTGAGGACTAGTGGGCAGCAATGAACAAACAGTCTGTAAAAATGATGTGTCATTATGATTGCTCCACCTCCTGCAGAACAAGATATAATTTTGACACTATAATTTTAAAAAGACTTCATTTGTCATTATTGTTTCCTGCTGTGTTTTAATACCAGCTGAAAATGAATAAAATAGGAAAAAAATAAGAAAGCATAATCAAGGTGCTGTTTGGGATGTCTTCAAGAGCAATAAAACCAACAGTGAGAAAAGAAACAACATGATTCATCAAGAAGATACATACACAGGAAATGTTTTTGAATGCACTTTTCACATCTTCCTACTTGATAGGGGCACAGTTTTTGTAAATAAAGACTAATCCTGCATATACTTTTCTGTCAGAGTAATTCTATATCAGAACGAGCCTTTTGAGTCTAGGTAGACAGACACTTGTACACGGAAAGTGCAAGTATGTGAATGTTCATGGCACCAGTGTCAGTTATTTGCTGGGCAATGATCCAAAAGCTGTCTTGAAGTGGGTCTTGATTTTGACAGCAATGCAGATTTGCTGCTGAAAAGATATCTTCAAATGTGAAGTTCTTGGGGTTTTGCCAGAATTAGTGCATTTTTGCCAAAATTAGCATTGTTTCATTCTTTGTTTCTTCCACAGGTTAAAAGGGTCTGAATGCAACATTATTTTTAGCTCTTTTAATACCTGAATTTCCTTTCTTTTTATAAAATTTCATAAGAAGTGCTTTTTATTTTTATTTTTTTGGTTTGGCAAATCTTGATCTCTACTGTCCTTAACAGGGATTTCAATATTTTTGTGCATAACTATTTATAATGACTCTCTCTCCAACTTCTATTTCAATTCACATAATTGTGCTACAAAATCACAATGTATTCTTTATAAAAATATTTATATGTGCAATTATTTTGGTCTAAATTCAAATGCATTTTTAGTTACAGCATGTGCTTTTCAGTTTCCTCCTCTAATATACATTTGACCAATTGACAACCCTAAACAGCAATTCAATAAATTCTGTAAATGTTTGAAACTTTAGAGGCTAGCCTGTTTAGATCCCCTTCTATCAACAGTTTAACCTGAAATGAGAAATGGGACACTGATGCAGCATGAAGGATTAGATCAGTGCAGAACACACAAAGCAAAACTAAGACATAAACATTCTTATTTACAAGCTGTGACTTCTTATAGCCTTCTCAGTCAGAGATGGTTACTCCACACTGCTTTTCATTTCAGAAAAGTCAGAATGCATGTTCATACAAACAATAAAATAACACGAATTTACAACGTCATTGGTGTCATCAGAGGAGCTGTGGAACCAGGTGAGCATAAGGTGCCTGAGGACTTTAATTCCTTCTTTATTAGATGTTTGGTGAAACTGTTTTATCGGGTTGCAAGAAACTGTAAGTTTTTAAGATTTTTAAGATAGCCTGATAATACTGGAATCTGAGAAATCCTTAGTAGTTTTTCTCATCCCTCCCATCATACTGTTTCTAATGGGCATTCTCAAGAATATATTTGAATGGGAATGCTAGAATGATAGATGTCAGGGAATTCTTTGTAACGCCTGTCATTTTACCATAGGATTCCTCTTACATGATTCATATGTTGTACCTTGCAAATCTTGACACAATGTGAAGTACAGAAAACTAGTGATGATTTGGAACCTTAACATTCTGTTGTTGGTACTGAGTAGCAGGACATACATGAAAGAATTTTAAGTGGAAAAATATGTTTAAAATATTTTTGTCTTCATTTTACACTTCATTAGAGTAAGTGAATAATTGCAGATTAGTTTAAAAATAAATCTCTAATGCTGATATTTAACTTCATATTTTATTTTGCACAAATAAAGTTGCAATCATAGAGTCACAGAATGGTTTGGGTTGGAAGGGACATGAAGGCCCACCCAGCTCCAACCTCCTGCCGTGGGCTGGCTGCCACCCACCAGCTCAGGCTGCCCAGGGCCCATCTAACCTGGCCTTGAGCACCTCCAGGGATGGGGCACCCACAGCTCTCTGGGAAATCAGCTCCAGTGCATCACCACCCACATAGTGAATTTTTTTCCTTATATCTAATCTAAATCTATCCTATTTTAGTTAAAATCTTTACCTGTTTTCCTATCACTACATGCTCTTGTATAAAGTCTCTCTCCATCTTTCTTATAAGCCCCCTTTAAGTACTGAATGGCTGCAATAAGGTCTCCCTGGACCTTTCACTTCTCCAAGCTGATCAACCCCAGCTTCCTCATTCTTTCTAAATAGGAGACATGTTCCAGCCCTCTGATCATCTGTTGTCCTCTGGACCCACTCTAAGATGTCCATGTGTTTTTTTGTGTTGGAGACCCCAGGCCTGGAGGCAGTACTCCAGGCAGGATCTCGCAAGGGCAAAGCGGAGGGGACAATCACCTCTCTCTCCCTGCTGCCACCCCTCTTTTGATGCAGCCTGAGATATGGTTGGCTTTTGTCGTGGTTTGACCCAGCAGACAGCTAAGTTCCACACAGTTATTCACTCACCCTCCCCCCTCCCCAAATGGGATGGGGGAGCAAAGTAGAGAAATAAGCAGTAAAACTCATGGGTTGAGATNTTCATACTAGACATTATGAGAAAAGTAACTTCTGTTAGAAACTGAGACAGCTTTCTGGGCTGCAAGTTCATGTTTGGCTCACGTCTGGTTGAGCCTCTCATCCATCAACAGCCTCAATTCCTGCTCCTCGGGGCTGCTCTCAATCCACTCATCCCCCAGCCTGTATTTGTGCTTGGGATTGCCCTGACCCATGTGCAGGACCTTGGACTTGGCCTTGTTGAACTCCACAAGGTTCACATGGGCCCACCTCTTCAGCCTGTCCAGGTCTCTCTGGATGGCATCCCTTCCCTCCAGTGTGCCATCCGCACCACGGAGCTTGTTGTCATCAGCAAACTTGCTGAGGATACACTAAATCCCACTGTCTGTCACAACTGACAAAGATCTGCTGGTGGAATCAAGGGAAATGCAAATAACCTAAATTCATTTCTAAGTAAAGATTGATATTGTGTGCTTGTTTGCAGATAGATACATTATTTTAGGAGGTCACAGAGATTCCTGGGTATTTGGTGGTATTGATCCAACTACGGGTGCAGCTGTTCTTCAAGAGGTTGTTCGAAGTTTTGGTAAAATGAAGATGGAAGGTAACGTATTTAGTACAGACTTAAAGTGATGGATATGGAAACAGCAGCTTTGTGCAACTGGGATGAATGTTCCCAGTAGCAATTTTTTTGATTTAATTTTCACCTCTACAGAAAGTTAGTTGTATTTCTCATTGTGAAACATACACATTCATTGAAGAGATGCATATGCAGCCTTGCATTTTAGTTGACTGAATTTATTCCCTCATCTGTCTCATCAGTGCAATATTACCCTTTTAGTTGTATGGAATGAAAATTTTGCATTAAGAAGAAATGTCTCTGCAGTAATATATTTCTCTGAAGAACTTACAATTCTTTTTTTTTTTTACTGCTTTATCAGTTGAGTGCATTTTTTTTAGTGATTCAGATAACTGTGGTGATCTTTCACTAGACTTTCTAAGATGAGCTGAATTTCCTTGTTTAATTATGTGATTGCAGGTTGGAGACCTAAGCGAACTATTATTTTTGCTAGTTGGGATGCAGAAGAGTTTGGATTGTTGGGTTCCACAGAATGGGCTGAGGTAAACAAAGAATTGTGTGAAGAAAGCATAACGTGGAAGTCTGTTGCAGGAAAGTACAGAACCCAGTGGATGTCTATTCCTAGAATGCAGTCAGTAACCTTGATGTGAAATTGGAGTGCAACAGGTGCTGCAGCTTACTCATATATTTGTACAAATTACCTGTCTAACTTCTCATAGCAACTTAACTGCACTAACTCTTCTAAAGTTTAAAAATTCGCTTTGATTCACAGCTCATGTCTCTCAGTGGTCTCTGTCTTGTATGGAAATCTGTCCCTTCGTTCAATGGAATTATAGCGCTTCATATAATTGGTTTATTTTCTAACTATTTGAAGAATTCCATAGTTTCTAGAAATCAAATTCCAAAGTATATAAAGTCCAGATCCATAAGCACACCAAGCCCTTTGTATGGAAATGAATTCACCTGAGCAAATGAAAAATATGAGTGAAAATATGAGTGAATAGCAGCTGAGCAGTCCCAACTCTCTCAGCCTCTCCTCATAGGAGAGGTGCTCCAGGCCCTTCATCATCTTGTTGGCTCTTCAGTGGACTCTCTCCCATATGTCCAAATCTCTCTTGCACTGAGGGCCCAGAAGTGGACACAGCGCTCCAGGTGTGGCTTCACCGGTGTTGAATAGAGTGGAAGGATCATCTCCCTTGACCTGCTGGCAACATTTTGCCTAGTGCAGCCAAGAATACCATTAGCCTTGGCAGCAGGGGCACGTTGCTGGCTCATGTTCAGCTTGTTGTCCTCCAGGACTGCTAGGTCCTTTCCTTCAGAACTGCTTTCCAGCTGGGTGCCCCCAGCATGAGCTGGTNTTGGCTCTTCAGTGGACTCTCTCCCATATGTCCAAATCTCTCTTGCACTGAGGGCCCAGAAGTGGACACAGCGCTCCAGGTGTGGCTTCACCGGTGTTGAATAGAGTGGAAGGATCATCTCCCTTGACCTGCTGGCAACATTTTGCCTAGTGCAGCCAAGAATACCATTAGCCTTGGCAGCAGGGGCACGTTGCTGGCTCATGTTCAGCTTGTTGTCCTCCAGGACTGCTAGGTCCTTTCCTTCAGAACTGCTTTCCAGCTGGGTGCCCCCAGCATGAGCTGGTGCCTGGAGTTGTCCCTCCCCAGGTGCAGGACTCTGCACTTCTGTTTGAACTCCATGAGGTTCCTGTCAGCCCCTCTCCATCCTGTCCATGTCCCTCAGGATGGCAGCACGACCTTCTGGTGAGTCAGCCACTCCCCACATNGGTGTTGAATAGAGTGGAAGGATCATCTCCCTTGACCTGCTGGCAACATTTTGCCTAGTGCAGCCAAGAATACCATTAGCCTTGGCAGCAGGGGCACGTTGCTGGCTCATGTTCAGCTTGTTGTCCTCCAGGACTGCTAGGTCCTTTCCTTCAGAACTGCTTTCCAGCTGGGTGCCCCCAGCATGAGCTGGTGCCTGGAGTTGTCCCTCCCCAGGTGCAGGACTCTGCACTTCTGTTTGAACTCCATGAGGTTCCTGTCAGCCCCTCTCCATCCTGTCCATGTCCCTCAGGATGGCAGCACGACCTTCTGGTGAGTCAGCCACTCCCCACATTTTCACGTCTTATGCATTAATTTTCCTGTCCCATCTTGCTCCTGTGTGATGCAACAGACAGCACCTACATTTTGTGGGTGATTTCCAGAACAGATTGAGCCCCAGAAGCATGAGTGAATTTCACATGGCCAAATCATTGACCCATCCTCAAACATGACTATAATTCATAAGGTACATTGTGCTACTTACCCTGACCTGTTTTTAAAAGATAATGTGGGAGAAAACCTAGTATACTTAGTATGTTTTTCACTAAATGTCACTAAATGAAAATAATAATTACACTTTTACAACCCAGGAAAATGCCAGAGTCCTCCAGGAACGGGCAGTTGCATACGTCAACACAGATTCTTCTATAGAAGGTGTGTCTGAATTTTAAATTCACTTTACTTTACAGATGTCAGTTTTAGTAGTTCACTGTGTATTATTTATTGTGTCCTGAGCTAGCAAACATACAACAGATAATGTAACATTCAGGATAATTGTAGCAAATACAGAATTAAATGGAGAGAGAGGACGATCTAAATTCTCACATTGCTTTGTTGTTGCAAATAGTGCTATCCATAAGCTGCAGTGCACATATCTGGATGCCAGAATGCCTCCTCTGGAGGTTAATGTTACTGTTCCGTGCAAATGAACCAAGCAGACTGAATTTTAAAATCTCTCTTAACTGCTTTAGCAGTTATTATACAATTCCAGTTTTGATGTACGACAGACTGTTCCTTGTTCTGATTGCAGTTCCAGCTCCATTTACTGTGGAAATACAGTATCTTGGGACACTATAGTTCTTTATAGTCTCATGACAGTGACAAGACCTTGGGCTTACATTTTGTAGGGCTGGGAAATCATTTTGTTGCTTTGGGACAGTGTGGACACCTCTGTTCAGTGCTGTGAGTAGGGAGGCTGTGCAAGGAGTTACTTGCACTTTATGCCAGGGCTGTCGTAGAAAAATAAGCTCTCCAGGTTGATTCACAAAGAAAGTGATCCACTATTATTTAATTTACCATGTCCTTCAGATTCTGAGAAGAATCTGGCATACAGGAATGCTGCTTAGAAACTGGACTTCAGAAGCTGGAGCCAGCACAGTGACCTAAATCAGAATAAAGAGGACAATATCCTTAAATTAGTCTGAGCTTGATTACAGAAGGTCTTCATTTGCTGTTGTATGTGCTGAAATAATAGTCAGGATAGTCCTGTGAAGCTGTTCTGCATCGTATCCTCAGTTATTTAGGGCATGGCTCTTCTCATGTTAAACCCAACCTTTTTGGGCTTACCCTGTGTGAATAAAATGGATATTGATAGGTATATTTGAGAACTCTTTTCACTCCTGTCAGCTGAAAATTCTGTCTGTTGCAAAAGGATTGGAAAGAAAGAAAAGCCAAACTCAGTTTCTAAATGCTCAATTGGAGGTGGGGTATGTGGACAGTAGAGCTGTTCCTTCAATTATACAGCCTACATGCTGTGTAAAAAGTGGAGCAGAATTTCACACCTAGATCTCACGGATGAAATAATAGCTTTACAACTGTTTCATATTCTCAGCATGGATTATAACACTTTTTTGGGGGTATTTTTGTTGATTTGCAGCCAACATGCTGCTGCATTAACAATTTACTTCCAAGTCTTAATTATTCAAACATGTCTCTTGTTTTATGGGTTAAAGAAAATGTGGAAGTAAAACCACTGAAAAAGAAATATGTAAGACAAAAAACCACTATGATCAGGGGACTGTTTTAGGTATCTTGGATATCTTTCACTTGACTCTGAGCATGCCCTGTAGAGCCAAAAGATCTATATACTCTGGGAATTACTTTTTTTTATCATCATGTATTACCAACAGTGCTTCTTGTGCTCTGTTTTGAACAGCAAATTACTTCTAGTCATTGACTTTTAGCACCCAAAAAGGAAATAGCAAGTCTTCCTGTTGAGTATTTTTGTGTCTCTGTTTTCCAGTTCTCAAATACAGACTCTTGTTGGAAACACTATTAATGTAATTAATAATAGTAATAGTAATTTTAACATTATCTAGTAACTTTTACATTGTTGTGGAGTTTTCTGTAATTGTGTCTAGTGCTCACTCTTGTGAGTACACACCAAGGGTCGACAGCAGTATCAAAAGCTGATAACCATGTTTCCTGATATTTCATTATGTCAGAACCTTCTCACCCTTCTTGTTGTCCACATCTGAAGACAAACATCGCAGTCGTCCCCTTATAATAAAAGCAGCTGCATTGAGGGACTTCTTAAAAACTATTGCAAGGAAAATGTCAGCTCCTAAATGCACTGAGCTCATTTTTAACTTCTTTTTGTAGGATGTTACCAGTGCCTACTGTTTAATACAAGCTTTGGGGAGCATGTGATTGACAAGGGCTTGTAGCTAATGAGGAATAGTTGGGCATGTTCTAGAACTATGGAAAGACTTCACTACATTGCTGTGCATGTTACATAGCCAATGCGTTATTGTTGTATAAGAGCAGTAGCTTACAAAATGTGACCAAATAAACAGTCTATTTCAGTGTGCATTCTGAGGCAAGATCTAAATTCTTTGCCTTGGAGTCAAAAAGAAGTTTGTCCAAGAAAGGACTGCAGGGCTAATCCATTTGGAAGATAGTGCCAATGGTACGTGGAGGGAAGATTTCCATGTCTGTGTTTCATTTTCAGGAAACTACACATTAAGAGTTGACTGCACCCCTCTTCTCTACAGACTGGTGTATAAACTAACAAAGGAGGTACCGAATCAGAATGTTTATTATTTGTGACTTTCTGAGAATGTGAAACAAAATTTGTTGGATAAAACCAGATTATTGAGTAGTGTTGGATTTGTCTTATAGCAATGCTAAAATAATCTTGATCCTACTAAAATCAGCTGCAAAGCATCCCCTGATGGGTACACAGTCCAGTTCCTTTTTTTCTTAGAAAGGCTGAAATGTATCACTAAGTGGAATCCTATTTGCAGTGTATAGTAAAATAATTCTATGTAGAGATAGTTGTATATATATATACAAATAGATATAAAATTCAGAATATAAATAATTTTATAAGTAAATAAATTCAAGATAATAAAATACTTGAGTGAGATCAATTCTCTGAAGTAACCATGCAAGGAAGTAAACTGCATTTTACACGTCCACAAGTACAATCTATTAAAACATATTTCTTTTCACATTGACTAGGTACCATTTTTTCTCAGATCCCCTCAAATCTCTCCCATTTCTCACTGAACTTCTGAAATACTATCACAAATATCAATGGATTGAGTGGTCTTTGTAGTGGGCCAGGTGTATGGATTTGCTTTACTATGAGTGGTCAAATCATGTCTCCTTTGCTTTTACCTTTTAGCATGAATTACCATAAGGCTGAAAAACTGTGATCGACTAAGGCATGAAACTTCATTGGCTATATAGGCTGTTACGTAGCTGAGGCACCAGCATAAGCCATTGTCATTATCCTCCGCTCTGGTTTCATCTCAGTTAACTGAAGGCATCTCTGTCTGACTTCAGGAACCTAGGCTCCCTTTAAAGGCAGTGGGTAGAAATAGGATGACATTTATCTGACCGAATGCTGGAACAGGCTGCCCAGAGAGGTCATGGATGCCCTGTCCCTCGGGGTGTTCAAGGCCAGGTTGGATGGGGTCCTGGGCAACCTGATCTAGTACCTGATCTGGAGGTTGGTGGCCTTGCCTGTGGCAGGAGGGTTGGAACCTGATGATCCCTGAGGTCCCTTCCAACTCAGGCCATTCTATGATTCTACAAAATGTGGTTGTCCACTCTTGTGCACACAGAACCCTCCAAGACTCTTTTTCCCTTGATACTAAGGGAACTCAGGTAATGTGGTCCAATGTAGAAATCTGCACTGAAACTGTAGTTGATAGGATGACTCCAGCTGTGGGTATCTGTTCCCATAAGATTAATTCATACTGAGTTATTTTCACATGCAGTACATTTTCTTTTGACACTGGAAATGGCATCATATGAGTTAGAGCTGTTTTATCTATGCTTTTCACTTGTTTTTCTTTTATTTTCTACATTCTAATTTCCTTTTCAACTCTTTTTATCTTACTCTTTCTTCCATCCAGGGGAAGAAGCTGTGCCTGTTCAAACATGAGCTCTCACACTTCACGCACTGAGGGGCAGTCTGTTTCACCTATAAACATTTCTACATCCCTAGAGTTGCAGGGACATGGTTAGAACAACTTACTTTCTGTCTGCAACAACTCATTTACCCAGGGATCTGGTTTTCTTGCTGTTGTTTTTTTATCTGCAAAAATTAAACTAAAAATATGCTCTAGACTAAAAATGGTATCTTTTTCTTCGATCTAAAGTCAACTATTCAACTATTGATGGCTTACAGCAGGAAACTTCCATTAAAGTGCCATACGAAGTCCTCAAGATTAGCTTTTTAAAAATTTTCCTGTTCAGTGCTATTTAGGATTTAACAGTAAAAGCATAATATAAACCTGACAACGACTGCATAATTCCATGTTGTTTCCTTGCTAAACAGCTCTAGAAGCACATCATTATGTTTATTCATATTCTTCACAGCATCACTTGTTAAGGGGATGAGTTTATGGCAGAGAGTTGCCAGTGAGATGTCGGACTGTTGCTTGAGCTCCTTAAAGCCATTGCTGGAACATCTTAGATTATTTTTCTTACTAGTTTCTTACAGACAAAAAAAGACAACTGTTTTTTCTTTTCTGTTGTTTCACAGTGCAGAATTCAACACTTATTTTCTGCTGTTCTCTGCTTTCTGTACACATTCAAACAGCACTTGCTGTAGGCTTTTTCTGTCACGTTGTCTCTGTGCAAAGAATCTCATCTGCAATCCTTTTTTTCTTTATACTCATTTTTTTCACTGTTTCAGCGAATGAATTTAAGATACTTGTTGCCACATTTTTCTAGAGAATAATTTTTCTTCTCTTTTCTTACTGCTCAACCTGTGACTGCCTCCCATCAGTCTGAAAAATAAAATCATGGTTGAATTTTTACAGTGCTTCAGTTCTGCAGTTTTCATTTCCAAACTATTTGCCGGTGTTGATGTGAGGAGTGGTCAGAAGCCCTTTGTACCTCAGGAGTCCTTGTTATTTCTTGGAAACAGTGTAAACAACTGAATTGCTTGAGGCGCTTTGCATGGGACTGAACTTAACTCAGAAAGCCCAGTGACAGGACATTAGTGCAGATGTGGGTTACTATTTAAGTCTGAAAGAAATCTATTTCTGTTCATACTAAACATCCAAACTTGGGATTTGTTTCCTATGACCAAGATCTTTGACACGCATCCCATGAGCTCTTTGCTCTCCCTGTTTGTTTTCCATTTTGTGAGCCAATTTTCACAAAAAATGTAGGGTACGCATGAAGTGTCGTCTTTCAAGGAGTTCTGAATTCAAGCACAGTCCTCAGCATGCAGATAGGATGCTTAACTACCGGCGGTCTTTTTTTGGCACTGCTATACTGCTAGGTTTTAGAAAATTGTTAGCCAGCAGCCAACATCTGCAATAGTACAACTCCAATTCCCCTGCTCCCATCATCACTTTCTATTTTGTATTTATTCTAAAAGAAATACGCATCTTCCTTGAGGTGGCAGTGAGCTTTTGCTGATTTCAGATTTAGACCTAAATTAGGGTGAATAGTATGTTTTACCAGGCTCTTAGTGTTGTATGAAAAAGCTGGCCAATGGTTTTGACATGACCAGGGCATGGAGTTCCTCACATATGTCAGAGTTCAGCTTGCTCTTATACCATTTCCAATGTAACCCTAGAACCAAAGTGGCCTGAAAATGACAGCAGTCAAATGATTGCTTCCCAAAGTTGTTATTTTTTCTGCTAGCTGTTGCCGTAATTTCAGAGGTCAGGACTCCTAGGATTTTCAGTTTGGAGTCTGTATATTTTTCAACGCTAAATTGAAGACTCAATAGGACTATGTATCTAACCATGCACATTTATGCTTTGTATTGAAAAAAAAAAAAGGGGGGGGGAGAAAAAAAGAAAAAAGAAAAAAGAAAAATCCCAACCCTCTACACATCACAACCAATTTTAAATTTGAAGGACAATGCTAACTGTAGCCATAGCTATCAGACTGGTAAGCATACCTGAAGCCTAGGACCAGAGTTTTGATTTATGTATAACTCTGCCGTAGATCTTCTAACAGCTTGGGTCAACACATTTTCTGGCTTCATATTTTCCCAGCTGTATTATGGCTGTACTAATATTTATCCTTTCTGTCGTGGTTACATAGCTGCTCATTTTCTTAAGGTAAGAATGGGACCTACATTTGTACATGCACCATCTTGCACAGTGGGGCTCCAGTCTTGGCTGAGTTCTGCTGACACTTCTGTAGTACAGTAAATGACTGGTTCTGACCCTTTCTTCTTGCACAATTCCTTTGCCCCTTCCTGTAAGAAAAAACAGGCAAACTTTGGGCTCAGTCTGTTGAGAGAATATCGTTGCTGTGTGGAGAGAACTTGTGATGGTTTATGGCTGTCTTCTCCCCATGCCTGCTGAAAGGAGAACAGCTGGGGCAGCTCCACAGTGCTGTTATGTGCACCTGTGTATGTGCATACGTAGTGCTACAGTAAGTTGGTAAAAAGTCATAGAAATCCCAAGTATGCTTCTAATTTCTTCCAAAAATGGATGAGTTTAACCCTACAGCTTTTACCTTGCTCTGTCTGTGGTTGGCTCCAGGTGCCTGTGGGATGCTCTTTATATAACACAAGTGAATAGCGTATGTGTACTTTCTTGCATGCAGCAATATTGTAGGTAAGAAGGATGCAGATAGCTGCAAGGGTCTCCTTTGATACTGATTTGAGTTAGAGTACTTCTGATGAGATTATAATCTTTTCCTCTCCAGATCTCAAGCCCTGATGAGGGTTATGAAAATAAGTCTCTTTATGAGAGTTGGCTTGAGAAGGACCCTGCACCTGAAAATAACAGTTATCCCAGGTAACTTATTAATGTTTCCACTTTCCCGATATCTTCACTGTATCCTAGCATGGCTCCTCTCCAGAATTCTTCAAGTTGTGCTATTGATGACAGCACTGCAAAAATTGTTTAGTACATGGTTTCTTTAACAATATCTTTTAAAATAAAATAAAATAAAATGTTATGACCTATTTTTTTACTGGTGATGATATCTTTGTCCACTGCAAGATGAAACCTAACACTCTTTAAAGGCATTTTGTTAATAGAAAAGCATCTTGGAAACCAATCATGGAAGTGCAGGGTGGGGAAAGAATTCATAATATAGTTTAGTTACCCTAATAGATGAGATAATATCAAGATTGTTAGGCTAAGCAAATACTCTGTTGAAAGAAACTGCCTAAGGCAGTAATTAAAAAGCTCTCATGATACTTATCCTTTGTTTATACAATGGGTGTAAATGTTATACATTAAAAATATGTATTTGAAGATATTAAAGCTTCACCATGTTGTTTTAGCTGGGTTATTTTTCTTGTTTAGCTGAGAAATGACAACTATTCTCCAATTCTCCTAGCTAGACACTTAACCTTAAATCTTAATATAAAACTCAAAAACTCAAAAATACTAAGAATACAGCACATCTTTATTAGTTATCGTTTTACTTTTCCTCTGTCTTGCCACACCTACCCAGCAGATGGCAATATTTACTTGTTAGTAACCAACGCTGCTCCTGTCTTCTGCAGTGGAAATTATTTGCCAGTCTTTGCACTGTGGAATATGCTGAGTATATAAACACATCTGTCTTTACATATATTGCCTCCAAATTCTTATTAATTTGAGAAGAGATGTTTAATATTTTAAGATTGCAGAGCTTTATCTGATGCAAATCTCCAGCTCTTTTGCATGCTATGTGCATTTTTTTCCTAATGTGGTCAGTGTCATAATCAGGGTTGCTACCTTTAAAAGATCCTCCTAGTAATACTGAATACTGGATGAGTGTGTTGAAATAAAATCAGTCAGGGTAATTAAGCTTGCTGCTCATCCGCTCTCTGATCTTATTAGTGTCTCTGGTGAGCCCTTCAGAAGCCTTGACCTCCATTTCTTAGAAAATCTGCATTTTGCATTTATTACCACCATTTCATAAGATAAGTACTCCCTCTATGACATGTTTTCTTTTCTACATGTAGGATAAACAAGCTGGGATCAGGCAGTGATTTTGAAGTTTATTTCCAGAGACTGGGGATTGCATCGGGCAGAGTCCGCTATACCAAGAATAGGGTAAGCCATCCACATTGCTCTAAGGGGTCTGGTAGGGCAGAACAGTCATCTTTTAAAAGCATTTATTCATAATTAATAAAAGAGCTTCAATGAATTTTGATTCATTTTTGACTCATCAGTACCATTTTTAAGTTTAACAATAAACTTAATGACTTGGAGAATAAAATGTTACAGTAATGTGTACATTTTATAGTCCATCAAGTTCTCAAAAGTGTATTTATAGAATCTGATTGGGAGGGTGTATTTCATTCCACCACACTATCAGTAGTCCCCTTAACATCCTTCTTGATTTTGTTCAGAAAACTGTGCAATATACACAGGGGCCATGACTGAGGATTTCTGTGATCCAAACTTCAGACTGAGCTCGCTCTCAGTGAAGGCAATCTCTGTAGCAGGGAACTGAAGTCTGCATAGATGGAAGAGAGAAGGAAACCTGCTCACTTATTATTGTGAGACAGCCCATGGATTCAGGTTGTTTTATTTTCTGAAGATAAACACAAAAATGGGAAGGATAATAAATCATGTTTTGTAAGAAAACAGGTTTTTGATTTAGAAGCTGTGCAAACCATCATACCAGCAATACAACCCTTACCTGCAGTTAGAATACAGGGCACTGACAAATTTGCTTGCTCTTTTTCAGAAAACAGACAAATTCAGCAATTATCCTCTTTACCACACTGTGTACGAGACCTTTGAATTAGTGGAAAAATTTTATGACCCCACCTTCAAGAAGCAGCTAACAATTGCCAAGTTGCGAGGCGCGCTCGTTTATGAACTTGCAGATTCCCAGGTCATTCCATTCGACTGTAGAGATTATGGAGAAGCCTTAGAAGGATATAGCAACAGGATTTACAAATTGGCCAAGAAACATGAAGAACAGCTGAAAACTTACGAAGTGTCATTTGGTGAGTAATAGCCACAGCAGAATTTCTTGAGTGTGTTGTTTAGAATTAAGCAGATATGATATATCTGTTCTCTCTCTGAAACTGAATTCCTTTTCTGCTTCAAATCTGCCATGGTATTAAGATCCTCTAAAAAAGAAATCTTTTTAAACATATCATAGGATTAACACATTATTGTCTAGAGATGAGAGAGTTATAATGCATATTATTATGTGCGTTATCACCGTGCTCATGAGCAATCACAAACCACAATCAAATGCAGAACAAAGAGATAGTATTGACCTGCTTCTCAACCATGGCCACGTTATTTTCTCTTCCTTAAAAAGAAGACAGATTAAATGTTTGTGGTAACTGTCTAAAATTTGGCAGACACAGGTCAAAGGCTTAATCTGACCTGGGGAAACCTGCTTCCCATCTATGTCAGTGCCTGGGTACCACTTTTAGGCAACAGAACCCTTCTCCAACTGCATAAATACATTCACTGAGCACTTGAACACATTGTAATGAGGCACGTAAAATAGAATGGAAGAGGCAGAGTGCTCTGGATCACAAGTTAGGATAGGATGGATGGGGCTGGATGGGGCCCTGGGCAACCTGATCTCGTGCTTGATCTAGTGGTTGGCAACCCTGCCCATGGCAGAGGGGTTGGAACTTGATGATCCTTGAGGTCCCTTCCAACCGAAGCCAATCCTATGATGTAGCCTTCCCACAGGCTGTGGTTCTTCAAGAACTGCTCCAACATGGGTCTGGGCAGTGTTTTACTGTTTTTAAAATGTTATCCCAGAGGCACCACCACTTAGTTGATGAGCTCAGCTTTGGTCAGCAGTGGGACCATGGTGGAGCTGCCTGGAACTGAATCTGTTCAACATGGGCCTCTTTTCTACAAAGACACTCCTTGCCACTTAAACCCAACAGACTGCAATGCCAGCTTATATATTTTGGCAAAATTTACATTCTACCATTACTTTAAGAGGCTGTTAAGATATTAATAAAATACTAGTGTTGAATTATTGTCATTGACTTAGATTCACAATTTGCTGAAAAATTGAGAGGTTTTTCTGTTTTTNCACCACTTAGTTGATGAGCTCAGCTTTGGTCAGCAGTGGGACCATGGTGGAGCTGCCTGGAACTGAATCTGTTCAACATGGGCCTCTTTTCTACAAAGACACTCCTTGCCACTTAAACCCAACAGACTGCAATGCCAGCTTATATATTTTGGCAAAATTTACATTCTACCATTACTTTAAGAGGCTGTTAAGATATTAATAAAATACTAGTGTTGAATTATTGTCATTGACTTAGATTCACAATTTGCTGAAAAATTGAGAGGTTTTTCTGTTTTTTTTTTTTATATTTTTTTATATATTTTTTAATTTGTATAATGAAAGATGAGAAAAAGTCTTCAGTGAAAGCCTGCACTGGATTGGATGCAATATATGATGTTTCAAAAAATAAATTCAGAATGACAGCCATATACATTTTTATGTGAATCTGTAAGGAATTCCATGGTTAATGGATGTTTTCTAAGAGAAAATAGGTAAGATATTGAAACAGTTTCCTTTGATAGCCTCTGACAAAAATTACCAGAGACAGAGCACAAAGCATCCTAGTTGTAAGCTTAACAAATGACCTGATATTATGGTCTGTGTACAACCCACACAACACAGGGACACAAAGGATATCCCATGTGTCTCCCTGCAGCTCTGGGATTGGCTGGTTGCCGTCTTTGAAAACACCAAGCCTCCACGACCTCAGAGCCCCCTCTAAATTGATCCCAACTTACTCTGCCCCCTCTAAATGGATCCCAACTTACTCTGAGTAGGAAATGCTAATACATAACAATATACAGAGAGAGCAATACGTAGAGAGAATTCTGTACAT
>WBMW01002946.1:807125-840467 GCA_013396635.1 Penelope pileata
AGAAGTGAACACAATCTGTTGCATCACAAGCCACCACTGGCCAGGGCCCAGGGCCCAGCCCTTACCTTCCATGCCCTTCTTCCTGCCCTCTCACCTCAGCCTTTGCTCACTCACCTGCTCTCCTCCAGATTGGACTGGCTGACTGGCAGTAGCAGTTTGACTGCTTAGCTTTGTATTGATGTCCTTGCAGAAGGTGGAACATCTCTCCAGCTGGAGTCCATCCTCTCCAGAGGAGTGTTCTGTGATCTGCTCGTGTTCTCTCAAAGACAAAGGACTGAACACAATCTGCTGCCATCACAGGCCACCCTTTCATCTCTGCCCAGGGCCCAGCCCTCCCTTTCTGTGCCCTCCTCCCTGCCCTCTCACCTCAGCCTCTGCTCATCCTCCTGCTCTCCTCTGGCTGCTGCTTGGCTCACTGGTGCAGCTCTTTTTATACCCTCCCTGGACTGGCCGTGTCACAAACACCCTGTGACAGAGGGTACTGCCAACATTCTGACCATTGTGACATGGCCACTGCAATGACAGGGTGGGTACCAGGAGCTGACGGAAGGCCCAACCTGCAACTGTCTAGGAAGAAAGGAAGAAAGGGCTGTAACTCGTCATATTTGGACAAATGTAGTGGAATGGATGAACCAATAAGTCAGGCCATTGGGAAATGGCTGACACAGAGAGCCTGCTGTAAACTCCCACTGTGTGGGCAGAGCATCTTGCCCAGGGCTGTGGACACATTTCAGCCCCTCATCACTTCATTCTGTCCCACCTCACCTCCTCTTGGCCTCCTCCTTGCTGTTTGAGCCAGGACGGAGGAAGGTGGAGCCCAGCATGAGGGTACAGATGAACAAATGCAGTGTCTAAACACTGGGGAGCAATTCAGGTTCAGGTGTTTAACATACTTCACTAGAACCACTTTGACTCTCTGAAAGCCTCATATCCTACAAATATACATAGAATCATAGAATGGCTTGGGCTGGAAGGAACACTAAAATATCACTTCAGGTTCTGTGGGAAGTGTCACCTGACCTGTAGCTGCTACACCAGAACAAGGCAGGCCTGGTGTAAGTGGTGCCCTGCACTGGCCTGCTTTGTTGAGAGGTCTAAAATACTTTATAAACTCCCTAATGAGAATACAGAGACAGCGTTTGCCATTATTGGGAGGAAATTCATACATCCAAAGCCTAACTGGAGTTGAAGCTGGCCGGTGCTGTGGTGGATAACAATGAAAAAGGATTTTTTATGAATATTAACAATAAAGGAAGACTAAAGAAAACATTGTTTTACTTGACAAGATTGACCACCTCACAAATATGGATGAAGTTAAAGCAGTGATGTTTAATGCCTTTTTTGCCTCACTCTTTAACAAAGACAATGGCTTCAGTGTGGCTGAGGGAGCTGGGATTGTCTCGCCTGGAGAAGAGGAGGCTCAGGGGTGATCTTATTGCTCTCTACCACTCACTGAAAGGAGGTTGTGGTGAGCCTCTTCTCCCAGGTAACAGCGATAGGACAAGAAGGAATGGCCTCAAGTTCTGCCAGGGGAGGTCTGGGTTGGATATTAGGAAAAACTTCTCCAAAAGAGTGATGAGGCACCAGAACAGGATGCCCAAGGAGGTGGTGGAGTCACCATACCTGGAGGTGTTCAAGATATGTCTAGATGTGGTACTAAGGGACCTGGTTTAGTGGTTTAGTGGGCAATCTTGATGGTAGGTGGATGGTTGGACTAGATGATCTTGGAGGTCTTTTCCGACCTTAATGATTCTATGACTCTCTTCTATGAATAGTGATGGACCTTTGGGACCCCCAGAGCCCTAGGTTGAAGGACTTCAGCTGGGGGAATGTTAAGCTCCCATGTGACATGGAACTTGTGTGGTATTTACTGCTGCACCTGTAGGACTCAATGGGATTCATCCCAGGGTACTAAAAGAGTTGGCTAATGTTACTGCAAGACCTCTCTTAGCAGTTTATCAATGGTCTTGTGAATCTGGAGACTTCCTAGTTGACTGAAAGCTTGCTGATGTTATTGTTATTTTCAAGAAGGGCAAGAAAGCAGACCCTGGTAATTATAGGCCTGTCATTCCCACCTTGGTGCTTGGCAAAATTATGGAGAAAATTATTCAGGGAGTTATTGAAAAACACTTGAAAGATAATGCAGTCACTGGTCAAAATTAACATGGATTCATGAACTAACTTAGTATCCTTTTATGGCAAGATTACCCACCTAATGGATGATGGGAAGGCAGTGTATGTGGGCTTTGGGGTTTTTTTTCAAAGCTTTTGATACTATTTCTTTATAGCATCCTTCTGGACCATATGTCCATTATACGGCTGGAATATATAATACAATGGGTGAACAGATTAAAGGGCTGGGCTCAAAGAGTTGTGGTAAATGGGATAACATCAGGCTGGTGACCACTAGTAGTGTTCCCCAAGGCTCAATTTTATGGCCAGTTTTTTTCAATGTTACTGTCAATGACCTGGATGCAGGAGTTGAGTGCACACACAATAAGTTTGTTGATGATACTAAATTAGGAGGAATCATCTGTACCTTGAAGGTACAAAAACCCTACTGAGAGTTCTGAGAGTGCTGGACAATCACTACTCATACAAAATTTAATAAGAGCAAATGCCAGATTCTGCACCTGAGACAGTATAATCCTAGATGTTGAAATAGACTGGGGCACAAGAGGCCAGAGTGCAGACCTGCAGAGAAGGACCTGGTTGATGGTAAGATCGATATGAGTGGAGCCTGGCTGCCAAAAGGGCTGACTGTACTCTGGGGTGCATTAAGCACAGTATAGGTAATCAGTCAAAAGAAGTGATTGTCCCACTCTACTCTGCACCGGTGCAGCCTCACCTTGAGTACTATGTGCAGTTTGGGGCTTGACAATATAAGAAAGATAAAAAACTATTAGAATATTTCCAAAGGAGGGCAAAAGAGTTGGTGAAAGAACTAGAGGGCATGATATATGAGGATTGAGGATCGGCTCAGGGATAGCTGGTTGGTTCAGCTTAGAGAAGACTGAGAGGTGGTCTCAGGACAGCCTACAGCTTCCTCACAAGCTCAAGCAGAGGGGCAGGCGCTGATCTTGTCTCTCTGGTGACAGCAATGGGACCCAAGTGACATGAAGCTGCATCGGGGGAAGTTGAGATTTGGTATTAAGAAAAGGTTCTATATGAAGAGGGTGATCAGGCACTGGAACAGGCTACCCAGGGAAGTGGTCATAGTCCTGAGCCTTTCAATGTTCAAGAAGCATTTGGGCAATGCTCTTAAATACATGGTTTAAGTCTTAAGTTGCTGGGTTTGGAGCCCAGAGTTGAACTTGGTGATCCTCTTGGGTCCCTTCCAACTCAGGATATTCTGGGATTCTATACTCATCTGTTAGGAACGGGACACTCTCTGTACAGAGGAATTCAGAAGCTTCAAGTTAGGTCTCTATTGCATTTTAGATATACGTGACCTGATCCCCAGATGCCACTTCACAAATCTTTCATAGATCTCCTGTCATATATGGCAGCTCTATGGCACAGAGGAGCCAAGAGTGGAGGAGTAAAGATGAGCCTTGAAAATCTGGGTGGCACAGTGGGGAAGTTTGTTTTTATTTTTGTCTTTGCTTCTCCCTACCCAAGTTTATTTTAACGGGCAATAAATGACATATTTTTTCCCCAACTTGAGTCTGTTTTGCCTGACAGCAATTGCTCAGTGATCTCCCTGTCTTTATCTGGAACCATGAGATTTTCCATCTTGTTTTCTCCCCCACCACCTCATCCTGCTAAGGCAGGAGAGTGAGAGCAGCTGGGTGGGCTCTGGCAGCCGGCCAAGAGCAGTCCACCAGAGGCACTGCCTGCTTTGACAGTGGTCGATCCAGCTGCCAGGAGTGTGACAGTGCTCTGCAGAGCTGGTTGATTTTGTTGACTCTGACTGCATAGCCTTGGGGCTGCTTAAAGGGTCATTCTGTTGGGGGAGCAACATGGANTTGAAATTACTGAAATATTAATGTGTTTTTTCCCCCTAAAGCTCTACTTCCACATGGATTTTACTTATTTTATCCTCTTAAAGTCGCTATTCACTGCTAAAAAAAAATTAAGGAGGGATTTCATTGTCATCACTGGTAGACAGATGTGGTGATCAAATAAACCAGTTTGTAAAGCACAACTGATCTGTGGCAACCTGGTTCCATGCCATACGAGCACAATGGGAGAAACTCTCCCAGGGCAGAGAGATGGCACCAAGAAAATGCACCATCTGAATCTAGCCAGGTGTGCCTGTAATGCTGAAGGGAGGATGGAGAGCCAGTGCTGGACTCCTACAGGATGAACAGAAATTTTCTTTTCAAGGCAGCAAAGATACTCTTTGCTCACAGGTCACGTGTGCAAACTGGGCCTACCACACCAGTGGTAGAAATTGGCAGTGCTGAGTAGCTCATGAACATGAGCACAAATTCTCTTACACATTTTCAGGTGACTTTTTTTCTCACAAATCCCCTCCTACTGCTTCTGAAATACAATCTGTTGCCTCGATACAGCCGTGATGTCAGCAGGGCAGAGCTCTGTCCCCTGGCAAGCTGATAGCTATGGCCCTGGGGAGACGCAGTTGTGGAAAGCGCAAATCCTCACCCCCAGCATGACGGGGGTCTCTCCATACCACAGTCCATAAACAGGTTGCTGGGGCAAAATCTATGCCTCTAATTATGTAAACTAAAGAAAAATATTAATGCAAGAACAAGCGTGGGCTGGTGCAAATAGGTTTGCTGGAAATAGAAAGCAAATGAGACTGCAGAATAGCTTTCAATAGGAGTCCTGGGAACAGAAGGCTTATGCAATTTCTGAAATAGTGCGATGAATTTATAAGCATAGAAGGGCTAGAGCTGCCCACAGGGACTGGATTTAGGTGCTGACCTAATCCATGTTCCTGTACATAGGGTATCCTGGATTGTCTGAAGTTTTCTAAGACTTGTAGGCAAAGCGTGCAAGTTGTGAAACTTCCTTCCATGTAATGAGTTTTGGAAAGGCCATTTCTGCACCGAGTGCCCACCTTTTTCTTATTCTACAAAAATCAGTTGTAGACATTGCCACTTTTCCCCAGATCTGTATCAAATATCCCCTTCCACAGGGAAATCCCTGCAGCTGATACCATCATTAGCAGAAAGCCTGCTGCTTCTGTGACTCACACGGCGTTTGGATGTGCTGCAGGGACTGAGCAGGAGAGCAACCAAACCTGCAGCGTGATGCATGCAGTGGGGGGTAGCAGGCAAAGCCCTGGGACCAGGGTAGCAGCACTGTGGGGTGGCACGTGGGGTGGCTGAGGTCTTTGTCCTGCAGGTAGCACAGCTCTTCCAAGTCTGCACTGGGAAAAGGAATGAATTCCAAGAGGCAAGAAAACTAATGCAGGTAGAGCAGCAAATCCAATGTAGTTTTACCCCCCGTGGGCAACTGAAAGGTGTAATGGGCTCCGCAGAGATTCTGAAGTTGTTCAAATTCCTTCCCTTTCTAGATTCTCTTTTTTCCGCTGTGAGGAACTTCTCGGAGGCTGCTGCTGAATTTCACAGGAGGCTTGAGCAAGTGGACAAGGAGGAGTAAGTCTGAAAACAGAAGTACATACATATGTTTCCATTTTAGTAAAATCTCATCTGCAGTCTTTCCTTTCTTTGTCCCGGGGTGTTCCTGAAGCCCTCCATCAGACTTTGGTTAGAGAAAGTTAAAAATGAAAAGCAGCTGAAGTTTATGTCAGTTTTGGCTTTGCTCCTAGTGCAGCCAGCATTGCTTTCCCTCCTTGGGGTGATATTTATCTTGCTCAGTTTTTAGCTACCTTAAAGATATAATTACTTGTCCTGATACCCTTTATATTTCATGGAGTAAAATTAGTATTTTGAAGGGGCAGTTAATCACATCTGCCTTGGGTGCGCAGGGCAGTGACTGCACGAGGAGCCTGTCTGATTAGCATGGACCAGAGCTCTTGAACTCTGAGACAGGCAATATCTGCCAAGATTAATTCTGCTTTTGGTGATGAATAGTATCAGCTGCAGAGCTTATAAATATCAGCTTGTCATTACAATTATTGTAATAAATGGAAAAGCAGACAGCAGTGGAAGTTAAAGTTGGATTGAGCTCTGTATTTAAGACACCTACGCCCGAACGCTGTATGTGACACAAATACTTGTACTTTTAGCGCACCTCGAGGAGATAGAGTGATGCTCCAGAGTATATAAGACATCCACATATGGTGCTTGAAAACCTATGGGCCAACCCTATGGCACCCCCATGCCCTCTGGGTGCAGCAGCTGGAGGTCACTATCTGCAAAACTTCCATCTTTTTGCAAAATATAGACTTTTCTTTTAGTCTTTTTCATATTTTTTTTTCTGTCAAAAGAAGAGGAATGAAAATGAGCACGCATGTTTCTCCATAGCATGACATGTCTGTCGTCTCCGTTCTCTGCAGCCCAGTGGCAGTGCGAATCATGAACGATCAGCTGATGTTTATGGAAAGGGCTTTCATTGATCCTCTTGGCTTACCAGGAAGGAAATTTTACAGGTGAGACGATAAGTTTCTTGTCTTGTCTAAGTTTCTTAACTGTGTGAGTTAGGTCTTTTAGCTGTTAGTTTCTTAGCTGCCTAAGGCACTGTGATTTTGCAGGTGAATCCCACCCAAATGGCCTGGTCAGCTGAACTGCTGCATGTAGGCATTACAGCTCAACAGATTCTGTTCTAGGTATAATTCAGTGAGAAGCAGACTTTGTTGATAACCTCCAAGGAGAACTCCTTGTCTGTACCACGCTCATGGTGCATAACTACTCTTCTCAGTTCTGGCACTCTTATTTTGTTAGCCATGATACTGTGAAGTTTATTTGCAAGTATGTGGTACTAGGGAGGTTGGAACTACGTGATCTTTGAGCTCCCTTCCATGCTCCTCTCAAGAATTCTCCCACAGTTTCCCCCCCCTCGACATTCCTTTCCCAGATCTAGCAATCATCATTAATTTGCTCAATTATTTTTTGAGACTTCTGTTCCATTTCTTCCCAGTTATACACAGAATTGTTTTATTCCCTGTTCTGGACTATCACACTAGTTTAACAGATTTGATGAGCTCTCATTTTCAAAAAATCTTACCATGGCTTCACTCCTAATTAGGCAATGGCACTGTGTTTTCCCAAGGAGAAGGCTCCTCGTCCTAAATCAATTCCCTTTCCTATAGAGTTTGTCCTATGGGCTGGCTTCTGCCGTCCTTCTAAGGACAGTTCCAGCTACATTTCCTGTATATTTAGTAAATTCTAGTCTTCACGTAACTCTTAGTTGTTTTTTGCAGCACACATTTTCACAGTTCCTCACAATGAATGCACATGCTGGTAATGTTTTTTATCCTTAATATACCTACACTTTTTTTCTTCCCCACAGACACGTCATCTTTGCTCCAAGCAGCCACAACAAGTACGCAGGGGAGTCCTTCCCAGGGATCTACGATGCCATGTTTGATATTGGAAGCAAAGCTGATCAGCACGGAGCCTGGGAAGAAGTAAAGAGGCAGATCTCCATTGCAGCCTTCACTGTGCAGGCAGCAGCAGAGACACTGAAAGAGGTAGCATAGGGTGATGGCTTCAAAAGGCTCTACCACAGCAAAGTCTGAAAGGCCACCACAGGGACCCCATCTCGGCTACCTGCCCGCTGTGTCTGCGTTCCCAACCTTCTGGCTGCACGCAAATACTCTGGTAGGGTGAGCAGGAGCTCTGTGTACCAAAGGACCTCTCAGCTGGAAATTACTGCTTCTCTGATGCTGACAGAAGTGTAACTTTAGGAACAACCCTGGCTGGAAGCAGATCAGTGACTGGTCGAGTGGGGAGACGGAAAAATCAGTTCCCAATCAGATTTTTCTGAAAGATCTGCCAATTTTGAGGCCTCAATATTCTGGATGTACAATCCAGTTATTGACATATTGCAAATCTTGTGCATACCAGTGATCGTAGAATCCTTGCAGTTAGAAGGGACTTTTAAAGGCCACCTGGTCCAACTCCCGTGCAATGAACAGGGACACCTACAGCTAGATCAGGGTGCCCAGAGCCCCGTCCAGCCTGACCCTGAGTGTCTCCAGGGATGGGGCATCCATCACCTCTGTGCAACTTGTTCCAGTGATTCACCACCCTTATCATAAAAACTTTTTCCTTAAATCCAACCTAAATCTCCTCTTTTTCAGTTTGAAACCATTTCCCCTTATCCTATCACCACAGATCCTGCTAAAGAGTCTGACCCCTTCTTTATTGTAGCCCCCCTTTAGATACTGAAAGGCTGCTCTCACATCTCCCCAGGGCCTTCTCTTCCCCAGGCTGAACAGCTCCAGTCCCAGTGATCAACAGCATGTTACAGGAAAAAAAAAAAAATTATCATATAATCAACCATGGGCATCTTTGTATTTTAGTATCCATTCTGCAGTGCTTATTATACCAACTGGCTTTCTCTTCCTGAAAAAAATAAATACTGTCCCTCCACAGCTGAATGCCAAAAGGGCTACTAGACCTTTCTTGGACAATCTTTCTTGACAATCAAACAGCTGCTTTTACGCAGAAATTCAAAAGCATTTTATTGGGGGTTCACACAGAGTCCCATGAACAGTGAGGCTCTGACAGAGACTGTGCACCTCCGTCCTGTATTGGCACTTTGGAAAATGGAGATGTTGGGGGATAGCTGAGGAGTGACCTCCCTGCTCCTGTTGGTGCCTTCGCTAGTCCCAAACCAATGGCAGCTTTTGCTCCTTTTTCTTAGGAGAGCTCTTTCACACAGAGACGTCTCCTTCCAGTTGAAGGAGATGGAGGACAGCACTGTCACTACTGGCATAGGGCTTGAGCTCAGGGAGGAATTCTGTCTTCCAGCAAGACCTGAGATAGTTTCCCATCGAGAGCTGTATATACATTCAAAGAAAACCTGAAACTCATGAGAAGGATAATTGTACAAATCTGTTTAATTTAAAAAAAAAAAATGATTCTTGCTTCATTTGCCTTTAAATGTACTTTTCTTCCACTTACTTTACAACTAATGCAATTGCTAGAATTTTATTAAATCACACTCGAGTTTGGGAGGGAGCTGATAATAACCAATTTTTTCTCTTATGTGAAGTATGAAGTACAGCTTTTCTCACAAACAAACTGCAGCAGATTGTGGGAATAAAATGCTTTCCATTTTATGGGGGGTAGAACAGATGTGGTGCTAAAAAAGACAACTGAGAAACAGGGCAGCAGCCACAACCATTACCAGGCTACAGCAAAGTTGTTCTCATCCCAAATGCCTTGAATTCAGACAGGGGAACCAGAAATTACAGTAGTTCAGTCCCTCAGGAAGTTTGTTTCAGAGGAATGTGCTACCAAGAACAGTGACTGGTATATGACTACTCTGGTCGTCATTCCCTGTTCCTGGATCACTCTTCCTCCCTCACAGCTTTGTGTTAACCACAGCAGACAATAACAGAAGGTTCCCCCAAGGATGGGTTAGGATGCTGATCCTGCAGTGATGCCATTCAGAGGGTAAGGGGTGCTGTGCAGCATCTGCAGAGATACGCTTCACAGTCACTCCATGTTATTTTGAAGGAAAGCAGCAGCAGGATGAGATTCTTGAGGGATACTGGCAGGGTCTGAAAGTCACCAGGACGTTCTGCACCTCCCAGGAATCCCTCAAGGAGGCATTGCTGGATCTCTGGGCATCAAAAGCAGCAGGGGACCTGCCCTGAGCTGGGAGGAGCAGGGTGTGCTCACCACTGGCCCTTAGCTCCCTCTCTTACTCCAAATTACTCAATTTTCATGAATGAATGCTCTACAGTTAAGAGTGCTGTTACCAGACCTGAATGCAGGTGAACATCATGGACTGCACCATAGCACAGAACGCAACACTGACTAAAGGAAGGACAGAACTCTTCTGTCTGCTGTGCTGTTCTCTTCTGAGCCAAACCAAAGCAAAGTGTTCCTTGCCGAGGAACACCTGCCATGCAGGCATCATCCCTAGAGAAACCAGCAGGAGCTGAAGGCAGTGAGCAGCCTTTGTCTAAGACGAGAGCATTGCCACTATGCTCCTGAGACCTAAAGTAGCTCCAGTGAAGCACGGGTGGCTCCTGCTCAGTGCTGTAACTCAGCTGTAATTCAATGTTAGACATCAGCTCTGAGTGAAGCTCAGCAGGGACATCAGTAACTGCGGGTAATCAGCAGGGAAACAGCTTCAGGAGCCATCTGCACAATAGATTGTTTCTATACTTGCTTGTGCCAGCTAAAATCCGTGAAGCCAAGGCAGCTTGTGTCAGTGTCAACTGGTTTTCTACACCTTTAAACATTTTCTTTCTCATGCAAGAAAATCTACCAGTTTTTCTTCAAGTCGGGATCGTGGGGAGCTTCACAAATGGAGGAGGAAGAGGAGGAGAGGCTTGCGAAGGCACCTCAGGCAGGAGGGGCTGGACCTGGGTCAAGTAAACATGCGTTACAGTCATCCATAAAGGGAAAAAACGGGAGAGGCGATAACGGGAAAAGCATTTCACAGGAGGGCACCAGATCAGAATAGCCTTGCTGTGTTTACATGGCACCTTCCCAGATGTGCTGTGCTAGCTGCTCGCTGACATAAAGCTGCTGACACCACCATCTGCATGACCTCCAAACAAAGCTGCATTTTTAGGAAACAAGCCACGGTTGCTGGACGCAGTGACTGTTGTGACAACACATCCTTAGGTAACCCTCATACAGCAGGACGTCAGGCTGGGGAAACACAGTCAGCCTCAAACAGCACAGAAGGCTTTAGCTCCCCCTGAGATCACTTTCCCCTTCTGATACTCCTGGAACCAACACCGCTCAAACAAAGCAGCGCTGGTTTTTGCTTCCCCAGCTCTCTGCTTCTCCAGCTGAACTTCAATCCTCTGCCCTAAAGCACCATCTTCAGCCCACAGCTGAGAGAACTGTCGTGGCACCTGGCATCAACCACTGCCATGGCTGAGGAGTAAAATTCAAGCATCCTCCCTGTCTTGTTATGGGCAGAAAGAAGCACACTTCTTAAAGCCAAGTTTATTGTTAGTACAAGTGAAATCTTAAATGTCCGATTATTTTTTCATCTTATTATAGAAAAAGAAAAAAAATACAATTACAGGCAAATATTTCAATATCAAGCCAGTTAAAATAGTTAAATACACACTTCCCAGTATCAACCCCTTCCTTGGGGATCTCCAAAAGCCACCTGTACATGGTGCTGGTCACCCTGCTCTGGGTATCCCTGATGGAACAGGGGTTGGAGCAGATGGACCCTGCCAACCTCAACCAGTCAGCCATTTTGTGTATGGCTCTTTTTCCTCATCCTAGCGTCTCTTTGGGGCTGCTGTGTTTGCTGGCATATCTCACCCCCTGTGCTACATCTTTCAAGGTCCCTGCTATATAGGGTGTGTACTCCTCTGCAATCAAATGCTGGAATCATAAATCTTTGTTCTACACAGAATAACTGACCATTACTATTATCTATATATAAATTACGTTTATAACATAAACTATAAAAGAATCAAAGATTCAAATTAGATTCAATTAGAACAAATTAGGCAATAGCCACTTGGTCATTAGAAAATTGTTGTAACAGCCAAACAAGCTAACACAAATCCCCAGGAAGGCAAGGAGCAGCTCAGTCACAGCAAGCCTGGAGAGCCCTGGGACACAGAGGGCTGGGAGGAAGCCTTGCTGGTAGCCCTGGCAATGCTGCCTGTATGGGGCTGTCAGCAGGGACCTGCACTCAGAAGTGCTGGGGGAAGAGACCAAATGTTTCACAGAACAAACAGAATTGTTAGCAGTTGGAAGAGACCTTTAAAGGCCATCTAGTCCAACTTCCCTGCAATGCACAGGGACACCTACAGCTAGATCAGGGTGCTCAGAGCCCTATTGAGCCTGACCTTGAGTGTCTCCAGGGATGGGGCTTCCACCACCTCTCTGGGCAACCTATTCCAGTGCTTCACCACCCTTACTGCAGAAAACATTTTCCATAAATCCAACCTAAATTTCCTCTCTTTCAGTTTAAAGCCATTTCCCCTTTCCCTATCACCACAGACCCTGCTTAACAGTCTGTCCCTCTCTTTCCTGTAGCCCCCCTTTAGATACTGAAAGGCCGCTCTCAGGTCTCCCCGCAGCCTTCTCTTCTCTGGGCTGAACAGCCCCAGCTCTCTCAGCCTGTCCTCATAGAGGAGGTGTTCCATATCTTGAATCATTTTTGTGATGGCTGAACAATCAATACAGCCAGCCATTTACATACAGTCTTAAACACACACTGTATCCAGCCTCAGCAAATCTGAGAAATGGATGACACAGATATAGCTCTTTTCATATTTTCTAACCAGCACACTTCACCTAATTCAGCCTGATTAGACGTTCCTTTCACAAACACATCATTTCCAGCCACTTTCAGTCTGATAAATGATTACCTGATGGAGGGCCCTCTGGTTATAGGGGATTCAGAGCATAACTGCAGAACTCAGCACTTGACTTGCTTCTCAGGCAGTACTGCACTCAGCTTTGTATCAGAGTTATTATCAGATACGCAGAAGCCCTGACACATAACCAATCCCTCACACAGTGAGGAAATATCAGCTCGTTCAAGGCTTGTTCTGTAGATAGCTGTATTTAAATCTCTGTGAGTAGCTAAAAGGTATGGACGAAAAATGTGGGCATACACCACTGCCAGAATACATTCACACTATAGCTGAGCTAATAACACAACTGTGAAATGGAAAAACTCATGAAAATGGAATACACTTTAGCTTAGGAACTGTACACTCAATGTTCTGGTACGGCCACTCAACCACACCACATGGCAGTGGATCAGCAGAATGGTACAATAAATGTTACAGTGTGCTTTAAAGTAAAATATTTTTGGGGAGAAACAAGTAAAAAGAAATACTTCAGTGCCACTGTGCTCACATAAACACAGCAACAAGGTGAACCTTTATGAAGGGAAAAATTACAAAGCACTGTGATTTCAGTATTCAGTGCTTTGGATCGTTCACAGTTAGAGCTGATGCTTTGTATTAACCTTCAGTCTTGGTGCGTTTTCTACAATTTATGTTGTATCTTAACAACAGACATCTGAAAATCTTAAGACTTAAAAATTATTTTTCAACTACATTGAATATGCTTCACTTCCTTTTTCCATCTTCTTTCAACTGTTAAGACACGGCTCTTGGCAAGCATAACTATTCAATTTAATTCATAAATTCACTGAAGTCAAAATTCTGTAACATCAGTGCTGACAGGCTTCTCAGAGTGAAAAATCAAAGAATAATTCTGAATGGAATGTTTCTGTTGTAGGTTATGCTCATGAGTAAGCAACCCAAATGTTAACTGCATTCACAAGTGGAGGCAGAACTTCCAAAGTGTGGGCTCATGTTTATGTAGACAGTATTACTTGATTACAAAACGCTCCCTTAAAAAATTTAAGAAGTCTCTAAGGATCTGAAAGCACACAGGAGCAAGTGCCTCTAACACACAGATATGATTTTCAATAAAGGAAGAACAAATTAGGTTAAGCATATTAAGTTAGAAGTACAGTTAGTTTTACCCTAAGCACTAAATTCTGTAACAGTACTGCAGTATCAATATTTATGATAAATTTGAAGTAAACATTTTGCAGAACAAAGTTTTTGGACTAAAAATATTTCATACATGGCTGCAAGGTACAGCTCTGCCCCCAGCTAGCTTTGAGTGACTAGGTTGCAACACAGACTTTATTAATATTTAACTAGGAGTGAGTTTTTCAAATACTTGCCTTCAGTAGGTTACAAAAACATTCTTTTCAAGAGGATGCTGCTTCTCACACAGGAGAACTGGCTGAAAAAAAAAAAACCCTGCACACGTTCTTGATAGCCAGAATTGGTCATCATACAATCGACGAGTTGAGCTGAAGAAAAATCACATTCAAGCATTGCACATACCTCTACATTACAGGTATCTGTTTCTACAGCCCTTTTCCTTCTGGGGTCACAACACTGACTACAAATGCACATCTGACAGCGCTCACGTGCAGCAGTTCTTTGGTTCCTGCTAATAGGGAAACAAAATGTTCAGCAGTTCAACAGTAAAATGTTGATTTTATGAACATCACTTGATATTTGTGCCTCTTGGGCACAGCTTTCCCTGCACACAGACCATCTAAACAATTGTGATAGAAATCCAAGGGAAAGTTTTCTCCTATAACAAAGTAAGCCAAACAATCCAAGCGTAACCAGCATATAATAAGAATTTTATTGAATAAATTTAGAAAATAAAAGGTAAATGAAGACATGAGATTAAATTCTGCATGAAAGTTTTATGAATGTGCAGAATCAAACCATGCAAAAGGACGTTTTCCCTCCCTCAACCGGACTTCAAGACTCTTATTTATAATGACAAAATTATTAGCTCCTTAAAATTGTGTTCCAGACACATAACTCATTACTTTAAATAGGATCTCTTTCTTGAACAGAGACAAAAAAAAATTAGTAGCGATAGGGAAAGACCATTAACAGGTACAGTATTTAAACAATAATCATGCTATTTTTAAAGAATGCAAGCAAAAAATGCATTGTTACATAGAATAAGTAATTTTTTTTTCAAGGCAGAATTCTATTCAAAATAGAACTAGTCCCTAAACTACTGAAATGGTGACTTGATAGTGCAAGTGTTCCAGAAGATCATCAGATGGAAGATTTTGTGAAGTTACATCAGTGCCACGTGAAAAGGAATAGAGTAGCTGAATAGCCCAGTGCTTAACAGTGTGTTAGCATTGAAAATAATTTCCAACACGCCCAATAAATGTTCTGTTCAAGATACACAGTGTAACAGAGTTTAAAAAAAAATGGGCCTAAACATGAGGGAAAAGATTTGTCACAATTTTGTACATACACGTACTGTTTTTCCTATTAAAAATGCATTATGAAGGAAAAGCTTTACATGCACCTGGATAGTTACATCTGAGACTTATCATACTCTGCCTGTATGTGATATGTAAACACATACTGAAACACACTATAGCTTTTGAAGTCTCATGAACTATAAAATTATAGCTAGACTATTTCACTATTACTAGGGGAAAACCTATGTAAGCAAAAAAATGCCTAACTTAGCTTTCACGTCTTGCTTTTGAGAATTTTATGGTTAGTTTGGTACACCACAATTGGCTTCATCTTTTTTTTTCCCTCCTCATATTTACCAATAAGTCACAGTGAAATCCAAATTCCATTGAAGTGTCCCCTACCACTGGCCACGTAAGGATGTCACTTTGTCAGACAGCAGGATCAAACATCAGTGTGTTGAAGATCATTCTGAGCAACCACAATAATCTGCTCAAAGCACTCAAAATCAGCAAGTGATAACAGTTTTTCTGCCTTGATGATGGATGAACACAAATAGAAAAAGTTGCAAAGAATGCAGTTAAACAAGAAACTTATGGCAATCCAAGCTGCCTGAAAGCTTATCCTTTTATTTTGAAAAACATCATAGGCCACAGAGAATTAGGCTGTTATTTGTAAAAACTACACCTTCTCTAAAGCTGGGATTTTCTGTTTGCTTGCTTTTTTAAACAGATACAATTCAAAAATGTTTGTATAATCAATGAGGAAAAGTCATTATGTAACTTATGTATCATTATATAATTAGTTCCCTGCTGAAAGTATGAACAGGAAGAGTTAGAAGGAATTAAAGAAAAATAAAAATAAAAAGGCAAAACTGAGGACCACCTCTGTAGGAGCTTTCTTCCTTCCATTCACTATGAAGTTGATCCAGCTCCCAGCAGAATCTGGTTTTGAAGAGAATCACAAGTAGTTACAGGGTCCCCAAGGCTGCAGCATTAACAGCAGAAAGCCCATTCATGCAGACTTTGCTCAATTAAGTGTTTAACGTACTCAGGTCACACAAACTGCTTAGTAAACAGAAATTATTTTCCCAAGAAATTCAATTTCCCTTGTAGTCCTTTACAAAAAGCATTTTATACTATGTAGCTTACAGCACGTGAAGCTGCAACTATACTGAAAATTTGTAAAATAAGATGTGGAAAATATTATACATTTATATATCCTCATGTACAGACATACATTTTAAACTGCTTGTTAAATAAGAATTTTATCCTGGTGTTTAAATACTACCCAAGTTCAGACTTCTGCATACAAGAACACAGATGGCATGCTGCCAGCTACAACTACTTAGAATCCTTCATTCACTTAAGTAATTGTTCTCAGTATTGCACAAATAAGAGCTTCAACTGTTGGCTCAGAACACATTGGGGAACATCTGAATAATTTTTAGAGGACCACCTGCAGACATGTTTTTGTAAGCTTGTACCTTGCCACTTCACAGTATCTGACACTCGCAAATCTGTTTTTGTTTAAAAGGCACTATTAGAATTTAATAGAATCTTTTAAGCAGAACTTAGAGCTGGCACTTACAATAGGGGCCAAGCAACCACACTTCCTCCAAGTCTGTAAGGAAACAGGTAAAAAGACATTGAAACAGATTTCAACATTGGTGTTACTTTCTTGGTATTAGGGGAGTGGTTTCTTCAGTAAAGTATCTGCTGCTACTACAAAGACTTCAAGTACTGCTAGAGACAGAACTCTGGACTCACCTCAAATTAAACCTGCTGGAAAACAGTGAGATTCTTAGAAATCCCCACTTAACTTCAGAATGCTTTTACCGTGTTCTCCATTTCTCCTGGGTTTATTTCAGGTCTACCAAGGCAGCCAGATGAATATCAGCACATTTCATGGTCAACAGGGTTGCTTGCTTAAGTACTTAACACAATAAATAATGTTATATATTTTGCTTAACTTACATATGTGGGCATTTCTTTTCCTCTCAGCTGCAACCCAAAATTAGGAAATGTTTTCAAGCAAAAAGAAAAAGTAACACTAGTGCCTGAGTTGTTGCTTTGATAAAAGCCCCATCTTTAGAACTATCCTGTTTTCAATCTCAAATCTTTAGTGCTGCAGAACTGAAATATGTCTACATCTCTAGTAATAGTTTTGCTTATGCTTCTCAAAATAAAAGGTACTTTTAAAATGTATTATTTCAATGGTACTTATATGATTTGAGACAGACATTTTAAAGCTTGCTGTTTGTTTCTCCTAGAACTTCCCCTGTAAATTTAGTTCTTAGATTACCATCCTCAGGAACAAGAGCTATGCATTTCTGTATCAGAATAATTTTCCTGAGACACCTACACTGTGTACTGTCTTCTACTACTACAAACATCCATTTTGAAAAAAATTCATGATTTTGAACACTAGGGATAGGGCAGAGTACACATTCTAAAGATTCTGTCAATTACACAGAGTAGCTTGGCAGTTTTACAATATTTTGCAGTTTGTATGCTTTCCACAGTTGAGGCACTGCTCTTCAGCCATTTTACCATTCCTTGACTTTCAAATTTAACAATTCAAATAGATACAAGAATAAGAAACATCCCCTCTTGCCATCTTTGTTCTTATTTTATCTCCAGCTTTTATACTTCAAAGACAGCAAAAGAGGCAGGAAGTACTGAAACTCTTACCAAAATACCTTTTATTCCATCCTTTTACAGTACTGAAACAAACATTAAGTTTTAGCAGACAAAAATCAAGTCTACAAGTGCTCTTTCACATTTATTTTTACGTGCCTTTTTAATTTAGATGTGGAATTTCATGTTAATCACTTTGGAAACTCAAGATTTTTGTACCTGTAATATTTTATGCTTCATAATGAAGAGTTATTTTAACACGTACTACCAAGCAGACCCAGTCTAAACAGAACTCTTGAAGAATTAACACACACTCTGGACTGACAGCACATCTGTTTGGATAGTCAGTGCATAGTAGGCAAGGTTGTAAGCAGAGAGCAATAGCTCTTATTTTAAATCCTTGTGGAGTCACTCCAACTAGAATAAATATACTCATGGGAGCAAGAGCAGACGAAACAGCTATTACTCTTGAAGCTGACACCTTCATTCACTGTGCATTAAGTTTCTTTGTAGAATGGAACGTAAGATCTAGCATAAAAAAATGAATCTATATAAAAGTTAAATAGTTGGTTACAGTAGCAAGTCACCACTTCATGACGAGAAATCTCATCTCTTGGAATTACTATTGATCTGAATTCTCATTATTTTGTTGTGTGCTGGATACTGGTAATTCAAGACTTGCCCATAACAGGGGCTCTGCTTTTCGCATAGTAACCTCAATCTTTGTAGCAGTCATGTTCACGTAACTCCTCTTTACATCAATTACCTGGAACAGAAAACACATTTCACACTTCACCTTAAGAAACAAACTATTAGATGTCTGGCAGTCAAGTCAGGAAGAGTACCTCAACACTAGACTTCAGTAAATATTTAGGTAGTTGGAATTCTCTCTTAACCAGAACAGCCAGCCCTGTCCCATTCCCAAGCTACAAATGTATGGGTATACAATATACGCTCAGGCCTAATGCACATAAAAGCATACAGTTATATGACATGAAGAATTTTCTGTAACACAAATATCATATTTAGAATAAAATCTTAGGATAAATTGAGTCAGAAGGGATTTCAAGAGGTAGCCTTGTCTAACCTTCTACTCTAAGAAGAGTCAACTAGGTTGTCAGGCCCAGTCACTTAGGGCATTAGGTTTAGACTGAAATTTAATTACTGAACGATGTGTAATTATCTTTCAGTAAGCAAAGTAACAAGGAAAAATAAACTGCTTTTAAAGAGGAGTAGCTGAGGGTTTGTGTGGTTATTTTATTATTATTACTTTTATATATAAAGACAAGTGATTTTTATACTTACTCCCCATAATTTCACATTTCGATGAAATTCCTTTTCTCCTTCAAATACAATATGGATATTTAACTTAATAGGAAAAAAATTGAGAAAGTTTAGTCAGACAAACAGAACATGAGACACCTCGAGTATTTTTAAGTAAAATATTAGGACGTAAAACATTAGGATTCAAAACTTACAACAAGAAAAGTGATCAAACTCACCCTCACACACACAAGTGACAATACATCCTACTAGGCTGTGATACAGCATCACAGTGTGTATATGCTGGCTATACATACACCCTGGAAGCTGCTTCATTTTCTCCAAAAGAGTGATTAAGAAATCACAGAAGAACCATTTTAACACTTGTTAAATATTACTATCAGTGAAACTGCATACCACCAAGAACAATACTCAATTATTTTAAGCTAAATACAATGAAATTACAAATCTGTAAGTATTTTTACACATATATCAATGGAAGTCCATCACACTCAAGATTTAATTGCAGAAGTCTAATTAAAGATTTTTTGCATCCTTTAAAAAAAAAAATCATTCAAGTACAGATGTCCAAACAGGAAGAAAAAAAAATGTTCTATGCACTTAAACACAAAGGTCCAGAATGACATCTTTAAGGTAGGTACTCACCATTGTGCTATTTGCTTCCACATAGCTCAGATCAGGAACAGAGTTCTTAGCATATATTGAAACAGTCACTTCTCCTCCAGTCTGGTGCCAGTCATGCCTGCATGGAACTACTTTCTTTCCCTGTATAAAGGCCATGGGGAAAAAAAAATGCATTCACGAGTATTTTTTACAAGATTAATCAGTATGATATCCTAGGGCTATTTTAACTGCCATTAAACATAGCTAGCTTATGAGTATACTCCCTGTTCAGATGAGGGCAAAACTCTCTCTCTATATATATTCACTCACACAAACTATACATATATTATGTATGTATAGTGTATAATATTAATAAACATATGTTCATGACAGAGATTACGGTAAGAAACAGGGACACTGTGATGAAATGAAATAAAAATGTTCTCTGTTGGATTAACCCCCTTTCCACAACTAGAATTATCTAGTAGGTAGCAGTAGGGAATGTAACAGAAAAAGAGAGCCAGGACTCCAAGGAATTTTCATATTACTGCAAAAAATTAAATATTGATCTCTGTTCTCTAATGCATGAAAATGAAATGGTGAAAACAAAAACAAAACCCAAACCAACGAAAAGGTAAAGTTAAAAGCAAAAAATCCAAACGAAACCAAACAACAACCAGCAAGAAGCCCATTATCTCAACAGACACACACTTAATGACGTTCTTAACACTCTGAGTAAATTTGTTACAAGAGTACTTTCTTCACCACTTCAGGTTTTTTTCCTCCTGTTGTTGTTTTCTTTTAAATATCTGAAACTACTGCTTAAACACAAACAAATCTTAAAAGCAAGCACCAATTCTGTGACTGAGGAAATAAAGGACTTGGAAAGTACTTGTTATAAAATGAGGTAACGGAACTGCGCCTTCTATAATAAATCTTTGATTCTTCTGTTGTTAAATTATAATAATGTTTGCTGTATTAATCTGAATTTACTTCAGTAATATTCATAACAAGAAATGTGTGTTCAGCTGCACCCAACATGTGAGTAGCTATTTTATTTATTAAGCATTCAGCTCCCTTGTTGAGTTCTAGGATATCCACTGAGAACCTTTTTAAATCTTAAATGGAAATATTTTTCAACTTTGAATTCTGCAGTTTGTTCCCAACAGACACTTTCTTTGTATTTGTTACACTGGTAGTCAGACTAAGACATTCAATTGCTTCAAACCAGGAAACTGGATGGCTGAACAACCCAGATTGAACAGAATGAGACCCTTCCACATACAGCCCTCCAACAAAGCATGCAACCTCATAGACTTGATCTGCCCTGCCATTCCTACATAAACAACGTCTGAAATACTTTGAATGAAACTGGAACTACTGTTAACTTTAACTACATACAGGACATGCATGGCTATTCTCTTTGTGGTCTGGGAGAGGAAAGACTTCTAATAATTTTATTTTAAGAATACCGTATGGCATAACATAGACTTTCTTACCTAACAAAGCAGAAAAGAGTACTTTCCATTAAAGCTGAAATTGTCAAGAACACTTTTACATTTATATATCCATTAAGACAAAGAAAGATAGCACTCTACCACAAGTATACTTCTACCACAGATTATTTCAAACTCCATGTAAGTCTTGCCATGCTTCACTTAATATCCTATATATTATTTCATGGAAAGTGATCTAAACCAGCTCAACTATTCTAAAAGCCCAAACAAACTACAAACTACATTTCAGTATTGAAAGTCCAGAATAACTAGCTGCACAAAGCAATGCTAATGCTGCTCACCGCATCTTTTTTAGTCCATACGTGTGTTCCCCTTGTGCAGCCTTCCTGAGCTAAAAACGTGTTGAAGTCAGATGTTTTCCTTTTACAGCAGCTCCAATACTTCATCCTTTAAAGATGGCAAAGAAAGTAATTAACAAAGAATACTTAGGACACTATTATGAATACTTAGATCATTCCTTTAAGCAACGTTACGTTAATTTAGTAGACCCTTTTCAGCCATTGCCATTTTTGACTATAAGAAATACACAGAATGAAAATGAGACATTTACAAAGAAAGTAGAAGCAAATAAGATACTAATAAAAAAAATTAAACTGAGTACTCACCCTTCATGAAATATAGGCACACCAGAATGGTACAGACATACTTCTTCTGTACTGTGCAGTCCTTGGTATGTCTAGTGAAAAAAAGCATTTAAAGTTTATCACTATTATAGAAAGGTGGACCAAAGTTTAAAAAAAAAAAAAAGACAAAACACAACCCACAATAGGAACATTGAGTAAAGTAAGATAAAGACTTTAAGTAGTTAAATTAAGTCCAAATTGTTCAATCTCCACTCACAAGATATTCTGCCCCATTTCCTTACAAGTTATACTTTGTATTGGAATACAGTGGAATACACTACTGGTGACACCATCTGTGTTCACATAGGCCACTTTATCCGAGATACCATCTTTACCATCTATCCATATTCTGAAAATTCAAACAAAGTACTTAAAAGAAAATAAAGTTACATTCATAAAACACGTGGATTCTCAAGAAGAAGTAAATCAAACGTACCTCTCTGACATTGAATACCATATCAGTTCTTTATAACATAAACAAGTGAATGCTGTAAACTCTTCACCCACCAGTTTCTGCTGAGAGCTCCTAATCTTTCAGGTGTTCAGTGAATTACCTATTTCAGTTACACTGTCCTATTCTATACACAGCAAGCATGTCAGCAAAAAAAAAACAAAAAAAACAAAAAAAACTGTTTAAAGGACCATGTAATGTAAAGGCTAATTTCAGTGTTAAAACTGTTAAAAACATTTTCATTGGGGATTCTTCTGGCAGGAAGCATTCAGTGACAATCTCTGGAGATGTTTCTGAAGTATACACTAGTTATCAAGAGCAATTCAAGTGTCATCAGTAAGCCACCTCTCACCAATATTTTATTTAACAATTTAAGTTGAAACACTTCAGTATTGTATGTTTGGTAAGCTTACTAATCAGAAGTTCAGGATGCATCTCAAAAAAAAAAAAACTTAGACTTACTACATGACAAATCTGAGCTGGTTTGCACGGCGCAACACGGAAGTGTGTTATCAAATGTACTTTTGCTGAGCCTGGTGGACTTTATGCAATTTCCAACCAATTTGTAAGGAGAAAAAAACCAAAAACAAACAAAAAGCACAACAAAACTGTGTATATAATAGTTTAGCAAGTGGGTATAAAAGTGGAACTGAACCACTTACTTTTGAACAGCCTGCATTTTTACATGCCGTCCCAATCTTGATTTCATCACTACTGTCCTCCTCTGTAAACAGAAGTGTATTACAGAAAAAAGCAACTGAAGTGTACAATGTACAAGATACTTTGTTGTTATTGAGAATTAAAAGGAATTAAGGAGGAGATCAGGAAAAAAACATAATCTGTCTTCTGTTTGACACTGAAGTTTTTCAGAAAGGTACAAAGAAACAGAAATTAAACAAATATTCCAATAACTTATTTTTGCATCAGATTTTAGGTTCTGTACATTTATACTGTTTTCAGTGGAGAGAAAAAAAGGAGGAAGAGGTTTACTACAATCATACACAAAGCAAAACAATCACAAGACAACAATCACTGATCTTGTTTGGTTTTGTAAAATTACAACTGCAGAAGGTTCCAATTGCTGCCTATAAGTAGACACAAGGAAAGAATCTGGATAACAAGTACAAAGAAATGCTAAATGACAGTTTTTGCTAAATCATGAAAGGGTATAAAATTGCCATATATGCATAAAGGCTGAAGTTAGAAAGTGTTTCTAAAGGAACCAAATTTGAAATGATGTGTGGGAGTAAAAGAGGAAAAATAGACATGGGAGAACCACCTAGTTTTCAGGGGAATATCACCAGTTATGAATAAGCAGTTCAAATAATTGCAGTGGGAACATATTGCTCCTAGTACCCAAATCCCCATACTGTTCACGTTTAACTGTGATTATCATTCTACAGATGAAAAGCATTTCCCAGGTTATTAAGAACATGAACAATTTTGTCAAGTAATTGCCGCAGAAACAGTAACAAAAAATAGCACTTATTTATCTGACAAGAACTCTCATATACCTACTTAACCTCCCTATATCCTTACCTTTTTTCTCTTCGTTTTCTGATGAGAGTTTCAGTTTATCTAGTGCTTGCTTCAAGGAAGCTGACACTTTCAGCTGCAAATTTGTCATTGGCTCATCTGGGCTAAAAAAATGTCCATGTATTCATGTCAACTTCATGGAAAATAGTTTACAAAAGATGACAGTAGCAATTCCTAATCTTGTGATAAGGCTCCTCCTTTCCAATCCTTACAACAATGAACTAGAGTCCTACGTGCCCATTTTTAACTGCTTATGGAAAATAAGATTAGAAACTTAAGATGTCTTGGCTTTCAACAAGAAATCCTAAGTGCTCTACAACAATAAAAACAAATCAGAGAGATTAAGGAATCTACACAGAAACACCTTAATGTATTTTATGATCATTTAAAACAGTAAACACTATTACTAGACACTTTCTAAGCTACAAAGCTTTACACTGCAATTTTTGTTTCCCATGAAGTTAAATGCTCAGAGATCCAGCATTACCTTGTCCAAAACAGAATTCTTTCAGCTCATTTTCAAGCTAAAGATAACACCATCACTGCTACCAAAACAAAACTGTCTGGGAATTTTTATACCGTAAGCTTTAACTTGACCAATCAACCACAAATTTGAAAAAAAAAAAAAAAAAATCACCGTTTTTATACAGTTTTGTACAATACCTTGGTCTTTTAATTGTTTCCAGCGGTTTTGGTGCCTGAATGATGCGTTCTTGAAATTTGGGTTTCAGTTCAGTTAGCTCCTTTCGCTCAGAGGTACTTTTCACTTCTGGTTTAACAGGCTCAGGAGGTTTCTCACTATTATGGAGACCTTTTGTACAGCCCTATTAGGGAAAACATAAGATTTTATGCATATATATATATATATGCAGTTTATTTTTTGAACACAATTATCAAAAATTGCAATGAGTTATCATATGTCTTCAGATCCACCTTCCCTTTTAGGCCATCCATCACATTGGTCATAAAAGTAATCCTATAACTATGATGGAAAATATCTTCATTTGGGTGTACTTTAACAAAAAAACACAGTTAAGCACAGGAACAAAAAATATTAATTGACCATCCTTCATTACTAACAAGTGTAAGTAGGCTTTGATAGAACAAAGAATGTCTACTAAAGATCAAAAAATAAGACTCAGCTTCAACATTATAGCAAGAAAAGTGGTGTATCCAAGATTTAAGACAGCTGTAAAAAAAAAAAAAAAAGCAAGCAAACATTAAACATGTAAGCACATGTACCACTTGTCACTGAGATTTGACAATGTAAAAATTGTAAATAAACATGAGTACATACCACAATGCTTAAGAAGTCAGAGAAGTCTGTTGTTCTTCTCTTACAACACGACCAACCCTATAAACATTTTGGAACAAAAACAAACCAAGCATGATTACCCTATTTAGCAGCAGCTTATAAAACACTAGTTCCATTCCTTTACAAGATGGGACAGCTCATGATTATAGATTCTATTTTCTTCTTCAGACGATATTGTAAATCCTCTGCATTTTTAAAAGCCAAAGCTACCTGTTCCATCTGCCATTTCTAGTTCACTCATGCTGCTTTAATCAGAAAATTTGCTAAACATGAGGCAACATCCCCACGACAAGTTAGGTGCCAACCCCACACAAGAGAGAACAAAACCGTTACTTTAGCCTCTAAAGTAACACCTGAGTAGAACAAATATTATACCTGAGACTACACTCACCTGTGGCATAACGTACAGCCCCCCTTTATAAAAAGAAGAGGACCTTTTCTTTCATTAAACACTAGTCAAACCTTTCAACTGCTTATTTCCCTCCACAAATCTGGAGATCTGCATTGCAGATACACGCTTCCATCACACTGAGAGCTTAAGCAGTGAGATGCTGGCTTTTAAGTATTTTTCTTAAGTTTTAAAACATCCTCAAAATATTCAATATTTCCACAGTTCAAGAGGTAAAAGGTTAACCCCTGCCCACTTAGATGACCTACAATCCACATCAAGAAGAAAATCACCTACAGAAAACTATGATAAATTTAATTAGGCCAAGTACATTGAAGGCAGGGATGAGGGGTAAGCAGTATTGCTTTAAGAACTATGCTTATATAATAGAAAATAAATGCAGTCTTTTGAGGTAACTTTATAATTTCTGCCCTTGTAATTAGGCAGAAGTCTTACATGCTTTGTTATGGGTACAGTTATAACCTTATTTAGACTACAGCAATTTATTTTCTGTTTTCATCTTGGACTGCAACATCACCACTAGCTCACAAAAAGCACACTACCCAGCACATCAGAGCCTCCATGTACCCCAAGCCACCAAGCAAGTGGACAGGGACAAGACACACTGCTGGCAGAAACAGTTTCTAAGTGCCATAACAAATTGCTTGCCCCACAGCTCAGCTAATTAGCAGTTCCAAATCCTAAGAAAGGCCACTCAGGCTACATGTGGATTAGCACACGAACAGTGTCAGGTCCTGGACATCAGATTTCTGACCTGCTGAATGGTTGAAAAGTATTTTCAGTACTGTTTTGGCCTACCTAAGCAGTTCTCTGTCAAATAATTCCCGGTAGGCATTCTGGATATACCCAGTAGATCCTGAAGCAGGAAAACAGTTTAATATGATGAATGTGGGGTATGCAGTTGGCCTAAGCACACAGATCAGTCACAGGTATATTTAATTCACCACTGAAGATTTAGCCTGAGAATCCTGGACAGTTACATCAGGGGTGAGCAGTCCCAACTCAACCAACCTATCAAGTTACCTGATTAACAGAACGCAATTATTTTCTTCAGTAGGCAAATGTCACATTCACGTTAGTGCTCAAGTCATGTAAGAGTGCAGGCAGCCAGTCTAAATTCCAAGCAGGTTAATTAACTGAGAGAGCACGACACCTCCCAATGCCTCCAGAGACCTATTCAAAGGACGCCATTAAATTGTTGAGGCATCTGAAGTCAAATAATAGAAACACAAGTCACAGGGACTTGCATAACATTTAAACTGTATGAATATAGTTTTAAGTCTCTTCTGCAGTTCTGCATCAGTGTGGTTTTCTAATTTCATGGGGATGCACAAAACAATAGGACGGGACACTAGTTTCTACAGCACTGACAGCCTTGAGAAAGGAGAAGGAGGAAAACAAGCGCGCTGGTTTACATGTATGGAAAAAAGATAAGACTTAAAGAGACATTTGCATACTTACTTTGAGAGCATCATGGAAGACTGGCACACCTGGATGATACGTGCATGAATCTAGAAGAAAATGGCTATTATTAATATTCAGGCATACCAAGAATTCTTATTCAGCTGATCACAAACCTAGCAAAAATTTCACACCTGCCATTTGTGCCATGAGCTGTCCCACTTCCTCAAATGCACAGAATTACGAAGGAAAATACACACTTCAGGGAACAAGCTTTCTAAGGGCATATATTGAATCTAAATAATCAAGGTGGGTTCTCCCCTACTTCCCCCATGTATTACACAATGCAAGTCACAAAGCAGGCATCTAAACGTAACTTCTACTCCCTGTGAAGTAGGGCCATCCCTTACTTACACCAGTACGTAATCCTCACTGGTGATTCCGTGGAAGTTAAAAAGGTGGCCCTGTGCTCACACGATGTTCACAAAATACAGATTTACATGAACACATCCATCTGTCTGCACCTGATCAAGCTTTCTACGCAGAAGCACTAAGAGTTCATTAATTTATCCATCACAATTAACTTGTTCTTACATCACTGCTTGTGGCCTCCTACGCTGTTTAAGGTCATGAAGTCAAAGGCCAATCTTCAACACGCACACCTTAGTCCTGTCAATACTACTGATTATTATTAGGGTCTGGACAAACACAGCCCTGAAATACCTCTTCCATTAACTGAACTGTTACTATCCACAGATGTTTACCAACACTACAGCCTTTGACTTAATATGTTTATTATTCAAGTGTAATATAACTGCTTTATGTAACATCTCTGACATACACTGTATGGGTAATATTTTAATGCTATGACTCAAAAACATGATGGGAAACACTAGCTACCTTCTAGCCTTCAAAGCAATTTTTTTTGTGTAGAATCAGTTAAAAGTGACACAAAACACTAACATTTTTTATAAGCCCCCATAAAACACAAGACGGAGAAATATTACACTTCAAATAACAAGAGGCAAATAAAAGGAGTCATAAATAACTTTGCTAATAATCTGCCTAGAGATATTAAATGGGCTAAAAACAAATCACTGTGTTTTACTTGTATATATATGTATGTATAAATAAATATTCTTTATTTTTTATATTTTTTATTTTTATTTTATATATTTTATATTTATATACTATTTATTACTTTTATATTACTTTATTATATTTATATATATTTAATATTGCATCTATTTTACTTTAATTTTAATTTTAATTTTTATATTTTATTTTTTTAATTATGCACATGTAAGTGTAGACTTTGAAGAACTTTTATTGTGCTTAGTATCTTCTTTAGTTACATATTCAGTGCCCAAGTCTGAAGCACTAATGCAGTCAGATCGACACTGCCTTCAGATGACATTTCCTACCTCATGTCAAAAGGAACACATTTTAGGACATCAGTCCTTCAGCAAAACTTACATACAGACCTTTGAACTTCTACAAATACTTGGAGCTTCAGGATGAAAAGCTAGTGCTGGTAAACCTCATAAAAAACGTAAGAAAATGTATTTATTTTGTATAAAGGGCTCAGGACTTCATTGCTTAGTTTTATTTGACTTAAAAAATAGAGGCTGCTCTTTTCCAAATGTATGACAGCACACCATCACAAGCACCATGGCGGCACTAAGCTGTTTGCAGCACAGATTATTTCTGAATGAGAAGACATAAATTACTATTTCTGATCCCTGACAGGTACATGGGTTCAAATGAGAGAGGTGCTGTTAATCAGTGCAACATTTCTCCAGACCAAAACCATCTTAAGAACAATTAATTCAGGGCAGCTATCCCTCACATGTCAGATACAGACTAACACCTGTTTGTCCATCTGGCCAAGTCCAATCCTTTTTCCTTGCTTCCTTAAGCCCTCTTGGCAGGAGGTACATCACGGAGCAAACAACCACCCACTCCCTGCTGCCACCTCATGAGGGCCATGCATGCTCCACAACAGAAGATGCTGAGGCAAGAAGCTTCAAGAAGAGGCAGTGGGACTTAATGACTGAGCAGTCTGACCATTCTGTGCCTCAGAGAACACCAGAGCATCACTCATTACCACTCATAGTGAGCTCAGCAACTCTTTTCTAAGTGAAGCTTTTTACATCCATAAAAATATCCCGACTCAGATTAACTGGGGGAAAAAGGGAACTTGGCACACATCAGTAGTCACTTGAACAGGCAGAAGCATGACATATTTCTGATTTGTATGTGTTCAGCTTCCAGCCTTCCGCTGCCATTCAATATTTTCCAACTTACCTCTCCACTGCTGTTCAGACCTCTCTTTAAGAACAAAAAAGTCTTCCAAAGCAAGCAGTATTTCTCCCATGCTCAGATCATATCAGATGCAAGTACCACAAATTTTCATCTTTTTTTAATTGCTAATTTCATACCCAAACCAATCCCATTCTCAGTTGTCTGCTATTACCTTACTGCTACATTCCTGCTTATTCACTGAAGAACTTTGCTAGACTTTTTGTTATATGACAAAGTAGGAAATGGTAAAGGTCACCCAAACCTAATGGTATTTACAATGGAATCTTGCTGAATTCTTGAGGATTATATAAAGTGTATCTACATGTAACTTACAAACTGACCTGCTGTCCTGTGGAAACACTCCAGTATTTTGCACGCAATGTTCTACAGCTCAGAAGCAACACAAGTTCATTTAACTTGATGAACTTCATTCAGCTCCTTGGGAAAGTCAATGACTTCAAGAGGGTGCTGAAACCTAGAAGCTAATTCCACTAAATTTCTCAATGTAGGAATAAAATGTAGAAGACAGGACAAATACAATATGGGAAGAGCTTGTGATTGGTTCACAAAGAAAGACTCCGGCTGAGAAACAGAATGCTGTGAGGAAGACAAAGGGTCAGAGGGTACACATAAGAGGAACTGAGTTTGAATTGTGAAGACCAAAGTCAAAGAGAGGACAGACAAACTCCAAAAAAATCTAGGCTACCATTTCTTTCAACTCCACTCCATCTCAGAACTGCGTAAAACAAATTTTCATCACTTCTGTGATCATATTGACATTGCACCTGCAGGATCAACAAATTTCATCAAGGAAAAAGTGTATAAAGAAATATTAAGCCCTGTTCTGGCAATGAACCAAATTAAACTGCAACATCAAAGATCTCAATTATGGCCTAAGCCAAAACCTACTGCAGTACAGAGGAAATTGAGACAAACACATGCAAGCCTACACTTTCAGCCTGTTTGTGTGCACCACCCTTTCAAGTACAGCTGAGCAGGACTGATTTCAAACCTATACAGAAGTATTACCTTACACCGTTGTAGTAGTGGCAAAATTCGACCTGGTCTTGAAACTGATCAGAAACGCTCATACAGCCATTAATTTGTACAGGAATAAACTAAACTCTACTGCTCCTTCTGAAGCTAAGTTCTACGTCACAAACTGCACACCTCTGTCACAGCATGGATCTAGCCAGCAGTTAATGTATCTAAAATGCATGATAAATTTGCACCTTGCTCGGCACGCCAGAAATGATTTCATAACTGCATTCAATCACAACTGTGCAGCCATACCTTGAATGCTTTCCCTCAGGCTGTTTTTTCTGCCTCTCTTTAAGAGGCACTGAGTCCCTCAGGGCAGCCAGTTGCCACTTGCTCATTTTTTTGGAAACAATGAGAGTTTCTACAGAAAATATATGCATACGTTATTTCAGCCATCTGATTCTAAAGAGGAGATGAATGGCCTCTTACATCAATCATCACTATGGGAATATCTATTCTGTAGGCTGAAATTCTCAGACATCCACAATAGCCCTGGGGCCAGCAAGCCTTATTCTCTATTTTTGCTGACAAAAAATCTTCCTAATAACTTGATCCTAAGCTTAAGCATTAGATCATGTCAATATAAAACTTACCAAAGGAATACACTTTTGGTGTTTAACACGTGTTAATTTAATCCTTACAATATGTTAGGCTTAAATGTGCTCCCCAGCTCTGAAACACTTGGACCTGACAGCTAAACACAGCTAAATAGGGACTCAGACGCCTAAGCAGCAACCAACTCATGGATCTTAGTCAAGTTTAATGATGCTAGAAGCTGTAATCATTCTACTTCAAAAAAAAAGTGTTGGTTGTCTCAAGTGGCCCGTGAGATCTACTTCTATCTTCGGAACTGCTTGGTCTAGGACACAGGAACTCCAGTAAGTGACTGACTGAAAAAACTTTGTCTCAGAAAGTTGTCTTTCTCAAGCCAGGCACCACACAGCTAGCACAGGGCCATGCCAACCTCATATGGTCTACTTCCATTTGTATCATATACACTGGAATACATGGTGAAGAACCTTCTCGTTTAGCTTGGAGAAGGCTTTGGGGAGACCTCATTCTGGCCTTCTAGTACTTGAAGAGAGCTTATAAACAGGAAAGGGGCTGACTTCTTACATGAGCTGATAGTGACAGGACAAAGTGGAATGGATTTAAACTAAACCAGAGGTGATTCAGGATATATATTAGGAATAAATTCTTTACTCAGAGGGCGGTGAGGCCCTGGCACAACTGCCCAGAGAGCTGTAGCTGTGGGTGCCGCATCCCTGGAGGTGCTCAAGGCCAGGTTGGACAGGGCCTGGGCAGCCTGATCTGGGGGGGGGGACCCAGCCCACAGCACGGGGTTTGGATCTGGATGATGCTTCAAACTTGGTCCCTTCCAACCTAAGCTATTTTGTAATTCTATGATTCTTTTGGCCTTTTTTGCCACACATCATAGGATCATAGAGTCATCTGTCTTGGAAAAGGCCTTCAAGATAAACAAGTCCAACCACCAACAAGACCTACCCTTTCCACCACCGTTCCACGTCCCTTAGTGCCGCATAGTAAGTTGAGTCAAACATCAAATAATAGAGGAGTAACATAGTAGAAGTGATAACTGCATGGCAGAGGGCAAGCAGAAAATTTCTAGGACCCTTCTAGTGCAGAGGGAAATGCTTGCATTTTATTTCTTTACTGCTCTATGACTATGTGCATGAAATTCATGCCCTCTCCTAGAAGGCAATTCTGCCATACATCAGAAAAGCTGACAGAGATGCCTGCATGCAATATCTTGTGTTTAAGGGGGCAAATTAGACCAAGGGCGAACCTGTGATATCACAGCTCAGTTCTGAAAGGGAAATTTCTAGAGGAAAGGTTTGGCACAAGAATTGTTAAGGAATTTAGATATCCTAGAAAAACTGAAATNCAGCCGGAAGCGGGCAGCGGCGGAAGGAGCCGGCCGGAGCCTTCCGGAAGCTTCACGAAGCTTCGGGGGAAGGGGAGAGGGCGGACAGCGGACGGCCGCCACTGCGCACGCGCCGCCGCGCGACGCGGGAACCGTGACTGGAAGAGGAGGAGAGCAGGGAGGGAGGGAGGGAGAGCGCCGTGAGGCGCATGCGCACGCCGGTGTCCGCCGTAGAGAGGAGCGCATGCGGAGTGTGGTAGGGCGCAGCGTTGGGAGCGGTGGCAGTTGCTGCCTCCTCACCGCGGCTGTGGCCGGGGCAGGGGGGGGTGTCTGACGCGGAGCGTAGAAATGCTGTTAAACTGCTGTGCTCCTCTGCGGTCAGGAGACATCTAGGAGCCGGCGAGCAGCTCGGCCTGGGGCTGGTTCTGTCATAGGGCTCGGGCTTTTGTGGTTAATTTTGTGCGAGGGTGTAGGCTGTCCAGCCACCTCAGAAATAATGCCTACGTGAAAACACTGCAGTTAGNGGGTGGGGGGGGGGGGCCGGTTGTGGGGGGGGGGGGGGGGGAGCACCCAGCCCACAGCAGGGGGTTGGAGCTGGATGGGCTTTAAGCTCCCTTCTGTGACTCTAGCACCGTTATTAGAACAGTAAAAACAGACCATAAAGGCCTCATGATTTTTTTAATATAAGAAACCCTATCTACTTTGTCTTCTGGGCCAAGCAGGGGCGGAGTGGGATGACTGAATGGAAGCACTCCAGAGCTGTGCCCACTTTGCTGTTACTAACATTAGCAAGCCTCACCCAAACGCTGCCCCTCACTCAGGAAATGCTTTGCTCAGAAAAACAGCGACCTTTTATACAATGATTCTGGATCGCAGCACACGCTACCTCACACCGGCCTACCTCTGAGGTCACACACCACATGAAATCCAGCCAACGCGGAGGGGCTGCTCTGCACCCCAACCCGCAGGAAGCAGAGCGGGGCGAGCCCTCAGAGCCCCTCCTGCAGCCTCTGCGGAGCCGCGGATCTGTCACCGGGTGTGCATCAGAGCAGCTCAAACACGTGGCAAAGCAGCACAACACATTCAGTCCCCTGCTACAGGCACACACACTGAGATAAGTGACAGCTGATCATGTCACCGCTTCTCCCTCCTGCTGCCAACACGGTGCTGACAGGAGCAAACGACCCCACGGAGCCCCCGGACGTTACCGGCAGCAGCGGCGGCACGGGCAGCCCACGGCGGGGGCCGAAGCCAGGGCCCGCCCTGCCACCCGCTGTCCCCAAGGCTGTGACAGCTTCGCGACGCGGCCCCGCCGTCCCTCAGAGCTCCCCCGCTGCCCCCCCAGGCCAAACGCCGAGGTGAAACGCGCGCCGTGACGGAGCCCCCCCGCCCCGCTCTCACCCTCCGTATTGGTCTCGGGATCGAAGCGCTGCCCGCAGCCCCGGTTGTAGCACAGCAAGGACATGGCGGCGTTTCGCGGCGCGGAGGAGAGCGGCGGGCCGGGAGGCGGCAGCCGGAAGCGGGCAGC
>WBMW01002946.1:846841-946772 GCA_013396635.1 Penelope pileata
CCTGTACTGGTGCATGCGGTTATTCCTCCCCAGGTGCAAGACTCTACACTTGCTTTTGTTGAACTTCATCAGGTTCCTCTCTGCCCATCTCTCCAGCCTGTCCAGGTCTTGCTGGATGGCAGCACAGCCTGCTGGTGTGTCAGCCACTCCCCCCAGCTTTGTGTCATCAGCAAACTTGCTGAGGGTGGACACTATCCCCTCATCAAGGTCGTTGATGAAGATATTGAACAAGATTGGACCCAGCACCTTTTTGCTTTTGTGGATGGTGAGGAGGGATTCAAACCGACTATTTCAGCAATAGCAGAGACTTATATTAGATGGAGAGATCTGGTCTTATTTATGGAAAATTATGGCCTTTACTGTGTACTCTTTGCTCATGTTTTCACTCTCACTTGGTAACTATTGCCAAACTCAGACATTCAGGGTGCTCCCTTGGACAGATCCCAAGATCGGATGTTGTTTTAAAATAAGGTCATTTAAAGTATTTAAATGCGGAGTTCTTTTTGTCTATGGTAATGTTTCTAAACCTTTAATCTTACACCTTCAGGCTTTTCTTCAGCTGAAGGCTGGGTAGGTACTAAAAAAAGAGTAAAAGTGCAAAGTGCTGATTTTAATACATAGGTCCAGAAGTTTTGAGAACAAATTTTAGTAAAGGTAGAAGAGGTCATAGCACAGCTAAATGAGACTGTGGTCTGGATTATGCCCTTCTTTTCATGCAGGTTGTGCAAGCAGTTGTATTTAAGTAAAAGCCAACATACCTATCATCTTTCTTTGTAGCACTGTAAAGTTACTGGGACAAAAATCACAGGTGCAGTGGGAGAAAAAGACTTTACATGACCGAATAGTTTATAACTATTCTTACAGCAATGAAGTTCATTGCTAGCTTAGTGAAACAAATTGAACCATAGCACTTTTTTTTGAGAGGGACAAGAAGCGGAAAAAAGCAATTTTATGTGAAATTTAATTTCAATTATGATCAATTTAAATATTCTCTATTAAAATAATTTTCAAGTACCTAAAACTTTCAAATTAAATACTGGGGCTTCTTTGCAGTTTGTTTTCATCTTTCTACCAGAAATGATTGCTAAAGGTGGTACTTTTTGGATATATTTCCTATTTCTGTATTAAAGAAAATGAGGCAGTATTATTTAAAGAGTGCAGACTGAAGAAAAAGTAAACACATTATGAACTCAGTGTGTGCTGGTTAAATAAGCGACAAGTGTTTCTGTCAGCCAGAAGGTGGTAGCAGAATTCTCTTGTAACAGCTCTGAATTGTGTTCCAGCAGGCATTCTCAGTACAAAGTGATTTTGAAATGCAGTTCAGAAAACATATTTTTTGTAGTGGCAGGAACAAATAGCATTGACATTTTTTTATTTGGCAGCATTGTTGAGTAGAAAAGCGTCTGCACGTATCTCTGAGATGTCATGCATTGGGAATGTATGTGGGATCTGTTACTTTTTTTTTTTTGGTCTGGGTTTTTTTGCAATTGTAATTATGATTTTTACAGACTTTTTAATGCCAAAAGGAGTCATTTATGGGCTGAAATGACAAGGGACATGTTTTGCTCGTAGGATCTCAAGACTGGAAGATGTCAGTACCATGAGAAGACCAGATAGCACGTTATTTCAATCCAGAGGAATTCTGTCATTCTTTCACAGATACCAGCACAAATGTGGAGAGCATCCCCCATGGGCTGGGGCTGATGCCACACCACAGTCACACTCTTAGCGTGCTTAAAAAGAGTTACTCTTTGAAAATATGGAGGTGTAACTTTGAGTGCTGTTTTATTATGTTGTAATGGACTTGTGAAACTCATGTGACCCACTGGTAAGTCGTTGGCTGTGCATATAGCCATTAGTATTTCACCAGAAACATTCTGCATCACTGAGAGGAATGGGTGAAGAATTCAGGCTCGGGAGCACAGCCTCCCCTTCATTTCATTCTGAAGCATTGTACCACTGCTCTGATGATGCTCAGTACTCCTGTGCAGACTTCTTTTAAGAAATTGTTCTGTATCTTAGAGATAGTTTCTATGGTAACGATGTGTGTTTTTTTAACTTAGTGGGCAGTTTGGAGATGGAGGGAACAGAGTTTTAATGTGACATTAGGAAGAGTCACAGCAATGAAATAAGCTAGAAAAATAAAGTGTTCTGTGTTTGATCTGTTTATCAGTAAACAGAAATAGCAGTTCAAGAGAGAATCAGTCTCTCTGCCTGGCTTATAAAGCAAGCAGTCCAGAGCTGCCAGACCTACAGAGGAAAGCAAAGAAAAAGGAAGAAGCCCAAAGCAAGCCCTGCCACTGCTAACATTTTGCAGCTAACAGTCTTTCAGAATTGGCAGCTTTTTACAGTGCCTGCAGCTTTCATAGTCTCCTCCTGCTGACGTTCTGACAGAGAGAAACATTCACCAAAGGTTACAACAGAGTGTTATTTCAATGCACTCCTCTCCCCATTTCCTGTTCTTCACGGTATAAATACAAAATAGTTTGTGGTAGTGTGTATAGGGCAGGATATATAGAAGTGGTATTGGAGCCTCAACAATTACAGCGATGAAGACAATGGATGAGCAGATTTAGAAGGCAGCAAATGATTGCAGTAGATACAAATAATGGGTAGATGTAGCTGTGGGTATTGATACAGAGATACAAAGTGTGGTTAAAAAGAGCCTACATATATATACAACATGGAAAAGTTACAAAAAAGTACAGACTGCAAAATGTAGTCTGTACAAAAGTAATCTCACATCTGCAGGGAAAGAGTATTCACAGGGTATGGGGTGCTTTATGCAAAAACTTAAGGTTTTCCAAAATTGCCAGAGGTAGAAATCACTGTGGATTACCATGTAATGCTTGGGCAGTGGAAAAGATTCAGGACAGTTTTGCCAACAGTTCTGTTTTTTCTGTTGAGGCAGAAGCTAGTACAGGGATAAACAAAAACAAACTTAGTGAAAATAAATGCTTTTACAATAAAAAATACATTTTGTATAATCTCATTTAGAGATCTGTTTGCTGCCTATATTTAACTATTTCACCTCAAAAGATGGAGACAAAATGGTCATATTGGGTAGCCGAAACAATGATAGGAAAACAAAGAGAGCTGATGAAGGATGATGAAAAGATGCAGTTGGTGTAGCACTTTTTTGTTTTTTGTTTGTTTGTTTGTCTTTTAATCAGCACTGATAAAAGCAATACATCATCCTTCTGTTTGTTTATGATATAGGGGAAAACAGATGACATTCAAAAATATTTTGCAAATTTGTTCAGCGTAATACTGCAGTGCACAGTGACTGTATTTTCTTTCAAATGTACCGAATACAAAAGTAGAATTTCTATATAGGAGCAAGTGAATGTTTTAGAAATAATGTATGTTTCCTTTATCTCCACATCTTTGCGAAGTCCTAATGAAACCCAGAGATTTTTCCATTTGCTTTAAATTGATACTTGGCATCTCCTGTGAGATGATTGAAGGTTATTTTATCTTCATATAGTACTGAATGACTATTTGCAGAAAAATTGAGGTTCTTCTGAGATGCTTTGTGTTGGACACCAAATTAATTGAGGTACCTGAACTCTATTAGTCATCCGAAACATCTTGGTCTGTATTTCCTGCTCTTACTGACTTATTAATGTGGTTGTGGCAAGAGAGTTAGGAGGGCAGACGAGAAAATGTCAGTGCAGTTATTTGCAGCTAATGCTTCCATCTGAAGAGAAGAAGCACCGCTAGTCTTGCAGAGGCTGGAATGCACAAACCTTCTGTAGAGTGGGATTCCTAGAAGTGAACTGAAAACCTTGTTGTAGTAAAATGTGGAAAAGACCATAGCAAAAATATATGTATATAAAAGGTAAAATTCACTGCGCCTGTCTTTAGCTATGAAAAGATCAAGCATCTAGTATAAGCTAGCCCTTAAACTATCCTCACAGTCTGTGGAAGAAGGGAGCAGCACTTTTATACTGATTTCTCCTATCTGGCTTTGATACTTACTCAGAAAGGCAACACCTGTGCTGAACCCTTTGAAATTTTGCTGTTGTTGATGGTGAGAGGCCAGGTGAGGCATGAGGGGCACCCAACTTTTCCTCCACACTGCTCTTATTTCTCTTGTAGCACTGTTGGAATTGGAATCTGTAGCCTGTGTTTATTTAACTGTAAATAAATGGGTGTGTCAGTCAATGAGAAATTTTAAAAAGAAGTAAGCAAGCTGTGCAATCGATCATATGTAACAAGTATGAGGAACTAAGCTCTGAAACTGCTGACACTGATTGTATTGTCAGGCATGAGTAATTAGAAGTAGGACTGGCAAAACCAGGGTGCTTGTAACTTAAGTTGCCTGGCTGGACTTGCAGTACTCTGAAGCAAGATGCAAATAGTCCTGTGACTAGGTGGTTAAGCCTAAATCCATCATAAAAATAATTGCATAAGGTATATGAGCAGGCAGTCGATTACTAAATGTCTAGAACAAAGTATTGAAAGTATCATTTGCGGATGATACCAGATTAAGTGGGAGGGTTGATCCGCTTGAGGGTAGGAAGCCTTTGCATGGAGGTCTGGATAGGCTGCGTCAATGGGTCAAGTCTTAATTGTATAGTGTGCAATAAAGTTAAACGCTGGGTGCTGCATTTGGATGACATCAACGCCATGCAATGCTACAGGCTTGGTGAAGAGTGGTTTGAAAGTTGTCTGGCAGAAAAGAACCTGGGGGTGCTGGTTGACAGCCAGCTGAAGATGAGCCGGCAGTGTGCCCAGGTGACCAAGAAAGCCAACGGCATCCTTGCCAGCATCAGAAATAGTGTGGCCAGCAGGACTTGGGAAGGGATCGTCCCCTATGATGTGGCACTGCTGATATGCACCTCGAGTACTTTGCTCAGTGTTGGGCCCCTACATACAAGAAGCATATGGAGTTGCTGGAACATGTGCAGAGTAGAGCAATGGAGCTGGTGGAGGTGCCAGGGAACAAAGAGTATGAAGAGTGTCTGAGGGACCTGGGGCTATTTAGTCTGGAGAAGAAGAGGCTGAGGGAAGATCTCATTGCTCTCTGCTAACTACATGAGAGACTGTTGCTGTGAGGAGGGTGTCTGTCTTCTCATGTGGTGAGTGATAGGATGCAAGGAAATGGTCTCAAGTGGTGCCAGGGAGAATTTCTTCACAGACGGATGGTTAGGCGTTGGAACAGGCTGCCCAGGGCAGGGGTGGACTCCCCAGAGGTATTTAAGAGATGAGTGGCTGTGACCTAAGGAGCATAGCTTAGTCATGGGACTTGTTAGATCATGTTGATGATCTTGAAGATCTTTTCCAACCTAAATTATTCTGTGATTCTATGATAATTTTTTCATGTAAGGTAACCTGGAAGTCCTTGTCTTCAGACTCTTGTGGTTGGAGAACAGATCCCGGTGGGTGTAAGTGCCTTGAATGCTGAATTTGTGCTAGCAGTGGAAGATCAGACAGGTCTAGGTGGATACTCAGCTGGAAAAAAAACGATGTGATGGCCACATCTACTTTATGATTATCTCAGCACCGTAGGTTGTGCTGTAAATGAGAACAGTGCCTTACAGTATATGCACATTTGGTTGTATAAACTACGCTGTGTCATCTAAGCACAGCAGCATCTGCCAGAGGGTGGATTCCTGGTCCAAAATGCCTGGCACATTCAGTGTAAAAGATGACAACATTATGTGGGTTTAGATTGACAATATATTTCTTAATTGGGGGTTTGTCTGTTTTTTTTTTTTCTCAGATTGTTGCTCAGATCTCTGCAGTTGATGGCAGTTTCCGTGTCATTTGCCTTTGTTATGGTGTGCCACAGTCACTGCTTAAGATCCCCATATAAAACTATAGCAGCGATCAAAATATTTATCTACACACTACAGCCTGTTTCTGAGATTAAGGTGATGAGGTGTGTATTTTCCTTACAATCTCCTCATAATTTTAGTTACTGTTCCACACTGGAAAAACAATCTCATCAGTAGGAGCTGTGAGATTTCCCTGTTTTCACAGTTACGTGAATGCCACCCTTCCTGAAGTAATAATCACTCGTTAACCTTACATGTGCTGCTCTTTCGGATTTCACAGCCAGAACTGACACTGCTGACAGCTTGATAAACTGTTTGCCACTCACGATGGCTTTGCCACTTCCAGGAACACTCTTTTCTGCATGTACTCACTTTGAAGAACTACCCTTATTTTAATCTGAAGTTTTTGTGCACATTAGGCAACCTTTGCTGCTGCAAAATTACTAAGGGTAACATATGAAATTCTGGTTCAAGAAAATGTGACTTCCAAGAAATGAACGGTTTCTGTGGAGAACAGCTCCGTGGCACTGCCGATACGGCTGCCCCTTGGTGTGGGTCCTTGCTACACATATGGATCTCAGCAGTAAGATGACACACTTGGGGATATACTTGGCAGGCCCTGTCATAGCAGTTCGTTTCATGGTCTGCTTTCATAATTTTCTATTTGCTTTTAGATAACTTGGTAACAAATTTGCTGAGAGGTGGCGCTACTGCACCAAATCCCGTGCGTTCTGACTCGGTTTGGGAAAGGAATGCTGACACTTTTTTTTTTCCAACATCACAGCTATTTCTGAGACTAAAGAAAAATATTATGAAATATTACTTGGGTGTAATCTTTTCCATGTATTCCTAGGAAGATAATTACAATAATGAAGCAGGATTCTTTTATTATTATAGCAGTGTTATTGTATTATGTTATATATATATATATATATATTGTATTGTGTTATAGCATCTCTCAAGACAATTAGACTGTTCCCACCTGGGAAAGATCTTGGACTGTCTGACTTCTTTCCATGGTCTCTTGGAATATACAGTGTACATTTTCTTAATGCTTTCTGAAGTAAGTAACTATTTCCATGCATCATGCATGGGAACAGCGATACAGAAGAATGTCTGAATCACACAGGAAGTCTTTGTCAAGGAATTAAATCCAGGTAGTCTGTGTCATACCTAATTTTCTTGTTGTTGGTCAGGTGCTCCTTCCCTAGGAAATAATTTGGGAAAGGATGTTTATCCCATCTTGCAGTAACAAAAACACCTGTGTAGCAGCAGGAATGTGGTTATACTACCTATGTCCTCTTTTCCAGAAGCAATGAGGCATAACTACTTTATTACATTTGTTGTTATTTGTCAGGGCTACTGCTTGTTTGTCTGAGGCTACCAATAAACAAAACACAATGTGATTCATGCAGAACTGCTCGAGGGATGGCTCGATTCCAGAAGCACAGTTTAGCCTTTATTTGGCTGTTGTTTGCTTAATGCAGAAAATGTCTATGAAAGCTATGAAAAATGAATCTCTGCTGTAACACACAGCTTATAAAATCCACTTGATATATCCTGAAAAAGATATTACATTGTAAAGGAATAATAAAGACAATGCCTACCTTGATTTTCTTTTATTTTTTGGTTATGCTGTCACCTTCCATATTATTGCAACAGATTCTGGCCTAGATGGAGACATCGCAACTAATAAAATGTCTTTATAATCAAAGTTGTCTTCTGAGCTGAGATGTTGAGCTTTGAAAAGGGCAGGATTTTTTTTTCGTCTAATTGTAACATGCGTGGAATTTCCTTTCCCTTGTATGATTACTCTGATTTAATCTTGAACCGTATGGGAGAGATGCAGTGGAACGGAATAATAAAGCATTTGAAGAGGCACAGCTCCCTCTCCAAAAGTAGGGCATCGTCAGTACATACTGGATGCTGTCATTATTGACTCTTCCCTTTTTCTGTGGGTAATCTAAAAGAATGAGCAGAAATTAGGTCTCTGAGAGTGTGAGGGTCTTTGTACCTCTTTCTTGGGTCTTAAAGGAGGTTTCAGGGTAAGGCAAGTGCATTGTTTCAGTGTGATATGTAGGGACTGCCATTTCCAATGAAAAACAGAAAATAGGATTCTACAAAATAAGAAAATTTGAAAATCGTTGTAAATGGTTCTCCTTTCAGAAGCTGAAAGTGCAATGCTGAGCAATACAAATGCAAAAATGCAGAAACAAAACAGCTTCATGCTGATTTGTAGGAAGGAAGCCAGGTTTTTTTGACCTAGCTAGAGAGGACTAAGAAGGCAATCGTCTGGAATAAAAAGGCAGTTCTGACAATTGGATTCATCTCCATTAGCATTTTTATTTGGATTGAGAGTGCACTTTTGAAGTGAATCTCCAAACCCTTGCCATGCAAGGGTTCACATCACGGGGTGGTCTCAGGGTACCTAAACCAGAACCAGCTCGGATGCAACCAGACTGGGAGCCTGATAGCATGCCTAACGCGGCTTGGTTGGTAATGAGAATGCATGAGATGAGACGGGACTAGAAATAGTCTGAAGAAAGCTCATGAAATGCATGTGATAGGGGCCTCGTGTCCTCAAGGCACAGGCCTTTGGTCTGCTGATCCTTTTGTGGTGCTCTGCGCTTATAGACCACAACACAACATAGTTCAAGCACTATGAGTCAGAGCCTTCATGTGGAGGTGCATGGCAGCGTATGTGCTTTCAAAATAGCCCCTTTCTGTCATAGGTGGGACCTGGGTGGGCCCTAATTAGTGCTGTTACTGCCAGTGAGGGAACAGCACAGTGCTGAGCTGAGCTCCAGCCAACCAAGGTGATGGAGGTGGGTGGTGGCTGGGCCCTGCCGTCAAGAAAGGGGACAGCTGAGGGAACAAGGCCCCCCTGGCTGTGCTCGGGGGACCAGCAGGAGAGCAAAGCTCTTGAGAAATTCGAGGAATGTAGCATTCTCCCTGCTGGAGTCCCAGTCATGCATAATTGTTGTTCTAAAATGTTTATATTGTCTTGCTGAAATATTTTTTTGTTTTAAACTTCTAGGCCCTGGTAAACACGAGTTGGTTTAGCTCTCCTACATAGTGTAAATAATTCTCTTCGTTCCTTGATATTGCTTCCTTCAGGGTATTTAAACAGTTTTTATCAGCTCCCTTCAGGCTCCTTTTATCTGACAGTATATATTAGACTCCTGTTTTCTCTATTTTTATGTCACAGTCTCCAATCTTGCTTTCATTTATTTGCCTATCTGTCTTTAAATATGTGGGCTAAGCTAGCATACTGATATGGCATTTTGCTGAGGTAATATAACATTTCATATATTTCTAGGTAGATAATTACTCCATCAAATAAAGCCACACAAAATTCAGTTTGAACTGTTTAAAGACATCTGCTGTTCCAGTTTCTCTTATTCATCCAGCTTTGTTAAATTATATATCAAATGGAGATTTTGTTTGTTTTATTTTTTTTTTATTTTAGTGAAACTTACAGTTTTTTTTAATTTTATTTTTAATGACAACTTGGAGTTTTTTTTTTAAAAAAGTTTATTATTTTTTTAGGCTTGGTGGATTTCTTCTCCTTTTCTTGAAGAGAAAGTCTGAAAAGTCTGCATTCTGCAGAAGGACTAGTACAGATGCTTTTGCACTTGGGCATAATCTCATTAGTATCACTAGGAATTACAGAGGCATTAAGGTGCCCCAATATGAATCCAGTTTAAGGATTAAGACATAACTATGACAGCACATAAACCAAAATAAAAGCCTTAGCTTAGGAACTGATGCATGGTGGGAGGATGAGAGACAGCAGGCAGAAGTGGGAATGAGAGAGGTACGCAGGTTGCCCAGAGAGCTTGTACAGCCTCTGTGTTTGGAGGTTTCCAAGATCAGGCTGAATAAAGCCCTGCACAACCTGGTGTGACCTCAGAACTGAACCTGCTTTGGGCAGGAGGTTGGAGTAGAGACCTCCTGATGATTCTGTGAAAGACAATGGCTACAGATCTACATGATGATGTATGGGAAACTGTTAATAGCCCACAGGAGTACATCAGTGTTTACTGACACTTCTTCAGTAGTCAGCATTATATTAGGTTTGTACAACTTTGTGAAAGAAAAAGGAGGGGATTTTCATTTGGTTTGATTCAACTAATTGCTTCCTAATAGACAGTGTGGAATTTTCTGGTCATGTGTTCAGGATGGCAGAACCAAATTTACAAATGTCTATAGGGGGTTTATGGTTAAAAATTGAGCCAGATTTTGGAACCGTAGCATATTTTGTAGGTAGCTCACTAAAGCAAATATGCTTTGATATGACCATTTGTATCAGTCAGAGTTTACCAGTGTGAAGGGGCCAGGGCCATAAAACGTAATGGGGCAAAGACTCCCTGGCAAATAATCTTACAGTCTAGCTTTAAAATCATTTGGCACTTTTTTAATCCCATAGCAAACTCTATAGCACTTTTCTGTAAAGTTGAGATTACCTACCTACAGAGAATAGGCTTATTTTATGAACCATCAGTACTACCAGCTTTTTTGTACAGATGTATCTTTCAGAAGATCTTCCATCTAAGTGTAAATTTAGCCCAAGGCTGATTGGCATATGAAGTCTGAAAAGATCATAACGCTAGACGGCACAAAAATGAGTTGTGAGATAATTCCAAATGTGCTTTCAGTTGAAGCATTGAGGTCAGGTATATTACTCCATGTAGAATGAGATGAAGGATGTTGATGTTTTCTAGATTAAGCCACTGAGAAAAACCTGTTAAACAAACAAAATAAGGCAGATTTATCAGAGAGAAAAGCTTTAGGTATAAATATGCCTGTTATCTGCAAGGGTTTCACAATGGAGAACTGACTGGAGAAACTATCTCTTGACTTGTGCTTTGATCTACAATCCACTCAGCACGTTTTCTCAGTGCAAGCTGATATGTTGATTCCTCTAGCCACAGGGTAGCTGTCCATTTTCTATTTTCCCCCTTCCTCACTTTTCTCTCCCTCCTTCCTTCCCTTCTTCTTTCTTTATCTCCCTTTCGTTCTCCTTTTGTCTTTCACCTTCCCCAGTTCCCCACCTTCTTTCCTCCCACCCACACCTTCCTCCTCCCTCCCAAACACCCAATATGTTACTACAATAGTAGTAGTAAGAGGAAACAAATCATAAAGTCATTGATAGATTAGAAAAAAAAAAAAAACCTAGCATGTATTGCATGGGAGCACAGTACTCAGAATAGATTTCTGGATTTTTTAATTATTATTTCTAATTTAGAATTGTAATGGTATATAAATAAAATCAGCAGTAATAGAAGTCAAGCCCATAGTGGTGCACAAATATAAGAGTTTTTCAGATGGCTTGTACAGTCACCTCTGTACACGTCATATAGGAAAGTGCATTCAGTTCTGTCCAGACATTTGAAGTATCCATTGGGGGTTTTCTATTAAGGAAATGTTCCTGACAGTCCAACACACTGGTGAAAGGAACCTAAGAAAACTGAACACAGACAGCTCTTTTTGAATCAACCTGCAGGGATCCAAGGGATGTAATTACTCATCTGTCAAGTGTGACAAGTCAACTGGTAACATTGTCTAATGCTAGCTAACATTCATATAATCATAGAATTATTTGAGTTGGAAGGAACCTTTAAAGGTCATCTAGTCCATCTCCCCTGCAATGAACAGGGACACCTACAGCTAGATCAGGGTGTTTAGAGCACAGTACAGCCTGACCTTGAATGTCTCCAAGGATGAGGAATTCACCACACCTTTGGGCAACCTGTTCCACTGTTTCACCACCTTTATTGTAAAAAAAAATTCCATATATGCAGTCTAAGTCTCCCCTCTTTAAGTTTGAAGCCATTTCCCCTTGTCCTGTCACAACAGACCCTGCGAAAGAGTCTGTCCCCCTCTTTCTTGTAGCCTCCCTTTAGGTACTGAAAGGCCACTCTCAGGTCTCCCTGGAGCCTTCTCAGGCTGAAAAGCCCCAGCTCCGAGCCTGTCCTCATAGGGGAGGTGTTCCATCCCCTGGATCATTTTAGTGGCCCTCCTCTGGATGCGCTCCAACAGGTCCATGTCTCTAAGGACTCCACATCTGGACGCAGTGCTCCAGGTGAGGTCTCACCAGCACAGAGCAGAAGGGCAGGATCACCTCCCTCGCCCTGCTGGCCNCAGGATCACCTCCCTTGCCCTGCTGGCCACACTGCTTTTGATGCAGCCCATGATTCTTTTGGCTTTGTGAGCTGTGAGGGCACATTGCTGGCTGGTGTCCAACTTGCCATCCACCAGTCCCCCCAGGTCCTTTTTGGCAGGGCTGTGCTTCATCTTTTTGTTCCTCAGGTTGTACTGACAGTGGGGGTTGCCGTGACCCAGGTACAAGACCTTGTACTTGGATCTGTTGAAACTCATGAGGTTCCCCTGCCTTCTGCTCAAGCCTGCCTAGGTCTCTCTGGATGGCATCCTGGCCCTCAGGCGTCTCAACTACCCCATACAGCCTGGTGAAAGAATTATTAATTGTCCTATGGCTGGAGAGTATGGTATATTCAGCAGCAGGGCTTTTTGCTTTCTTTTTATGTATGGTGCTAAAATAATTGAGCAATGAAAAATCCTGCTCAGGACTGTAAAAACAATTAATCAAAATTGGCCATGTTATAAAATATGGCTTGGATGTTCATCTGATGCAAATCAGCTCTTGTTTGAAATCAATAGAGCTGTGGCAATTTATGCCAGCAAAGAGCTTGGCTCTTTTTCTTCTGAATGAATAATATACCCAAACTATTCATTTTTCTTTCTTATTACAAGTGCCAGATTTCAGTCTGATCATTCACAAAACCATGGAATACTACCAGTTTTAAACTTTCCTGTCTCACATAATTCATTGTCTTTTGGGATAGGGTTTGTCATTGTCCGTTTTTCTCTTAAGTGTCATCCAGGTGAAATAATACGACTGTGAATTTAATCATGCTACTAGTCGGACTTCAAGTAGTACTGGAATCTTCTCTGTGCCTCCAAAAATCTGGTGTAATGCTCATGAAGTCGAGAGCGTTACAGTAGCATAAGATAGCTCCTGTCTTTGGATGTTTAATAACATGAATGAAACCCAGCAGGTCTAGACTGATGAGGAGCTGGTTTTGTTTGTTTATTTGTTAGTTTGTTGGCAGAAACAGGGAAGTACTTGTAGGAAATAATGCTGCAGCATTGTAGCAACAGCATAGCGGATCTCACTGGGAGATATTATAATGGAAAGGTTCCATTATATATTATTATATTTTGATTTCAAAACAAAACAGATTTAATTCGTACATTTCTACAAGCACATCCAAACACCAAGATGCATGTCCAGGCAGTCTGTCTACCATTGTAGCACCAAGATTCAGACAGGGAGACCAAGATTCCTTGTGGTGACACAGAGGGCAGTAGAAACAGACCAATTCCTCTTCACATCTTCTGGTTTCTTCTTTAGTTGGTGATTTTGGATACAGTTTTTTTGTTCCCCTTGCAAATTGACAGGGATTGGTCTTTGCATCCTGTCCCACCTAGGAATCATCATGTTTTGCTCAGTATCTTTTGCTTCCCAGGATGAGTATCCTGGGAAGAAACACACAGATGTGCTGGAATCTTCATGACCTCCTGATCTAAGTGACATCAACACACATCGTTATTCTTGCCCTTCTCTTACCATTTGCTCCTTCTGATGCTACCACACCCATGCATCTTTATTCCTGCCAATCTAAACATCTCTACTGCAACTCTATACAACATGAGACAGATGCTGTTCCCCTAATATTTAATGTAGACATTTCTGATGAACTGTGATGCTTAAAGATATGTTAATAGGGACATTACAAAACCAATATTCAATTCTTGTTATAAATTGTCATATTAAATATCAGTATATAATTACTGCTATATTACTTCCCTCTAGAAGGAATATTGCAATAGCAAGACTATTATGGGCTTGAAACAATGGTGCATTAAGCTTGTTTCTTAATCCACAATTGACTATTCCTCATAACGTGGGCAATTGCTTCTAAGAAGCGTTAACATAGTGTGCATCTCTCCTTGCTCTTGGGACAGAATTAATTTCATCTAAGTATGGACATCTGCAGTGCTGACATTTACTTTTGAGCTACCCACCTGAAATTTTATGTTATTGGTAAAGAGAAATTTCTAGGGTGCAGTTGTTTTGACCTATTTTAGATACATTCTTTAACATAAGAAGAACAGCAACTAAAAATGTTTTTTTCCCACTGATTATAAAAGAATCCTAGAGAGAGTAGTTCAAATACAGAAATTTACATTTAATCAGTAAATATCATTACAGATGCCTGCTTTTATGATAACAGCCCCACAACTACCAGTGTGACCAGGTGTGGACAAAACAAAATGTGCCAGCTGCCCCCAGAAAGGTCACATCAGTGAAGGAAACATTTCTGGAATATAAAGAATTTGAATTAAAGTGCCATTTCCATATACGTAGGATGGAAGGATTGACTTCCTTTTGGGTGTAATTAAATATATTTCCATTTAGTGCAGGGCAACAAAATCCGTTTATGCAAGGAGAGGATCCAGCATCTCATTTTTTTGCCTAGAACATGATAACAGTCAATCAAATGTCGCCTGCTCATGAGAGCATTTTGTATTCAATTTTCATCTTAATGGTAACTAAATCAATAAAGTGTTTAGCTCCTCTAGCAGATGGAGATCAGCACCCATCACACTTATCAATGGCAATTGCATTGTAGCTGGTACGTTTTTAGTATTTCAGTTTTCAGTAGTGACTACCATACTTTTGAACTACTGCAGTCCGTGCTAGTTTTGAGACTCAGATTTTACGTTTTCTTTTCCAAATGACTGATTCCTATCTTTCTTATATACCCTGTCATCACTGCTGATAAATTGTGATGACTGTGCAACTCCTGTTTAAACATTATGGCCAAGAATTGCAAATGCGGCTCCTAATTTTCAATGCTTACTCTAAAATACTTAAGTCATAGAATCATAGAATAGCTTGGGTTGGAAGGGACCTTAAAGCCCACCCAGATCCAACCCCCTGCTGTGGGCTGGTTGCCACCCACCAGCTCAGACTGCCCAGGGCCCATCCAACCTGGCCGTGAGCACCTCTAGGGATGGGGCACCCACAGCTCTCTGGGCAGCTGTGCCAGTGCTTCACCACCCTTTCAGTGAAAAATTTCCCCCTGACATCTAATCTAAATCTCCCCTCTTCCAGTTTACAACCGCTCCCCCTTGTCCTGTTGCTATCTACCAGTGTAAAGAGTTGATTTCCCGCCTGTTTATGAGCTCCATTTATTGGAAGGCTGCTGTGAGGTCTCCCTGGAGCCTTCTCTTCTCCAGGCTGAACAAGCGCAGCTACCTCAGCCTTTCTTCATAGAAGACGTGCTCCAGCCCTCTGATTATCCTCGTGTGGCCTCACCTGGACTCGCTCCAACGGCTCTGCATCCTTCTTGTGCTGGAGGCCCCAGGCCTGGACGCAGGACTCCAGATGGGGCCTCATAAGGGCAGAGCAGAAGACGACAATCACCTCTCTCCTTGCTGGCCACCCCTCTTTTGATGCAGCCCAGGATACTGTTGAGAATTTATTTTGAGGGTACTGAATGAGGCTTTATATTCAGTGGTTTCTGAAAATCAAGTACATTAACTCAGAGTATGTATTTTGGTGTACATGAATGGAGACCTTTATTATGAAACTCAGACTCAGCCACCTACTTTCACGTGTCTCCTGAGACATTGTAGGTTTCCAGAGATGAGCTACTTCTGTTTAAATGGCACTTCAGTTTATGAGGTGCTAGAGCTGAACTCAGTTGCCTCAATATATGCATCTGCTGGGACTCAGCTACCTACATGTAGGTGTCTGGCATTTAGGGAATTCCTCCACCTAGTACCACAGAAAGGCCCAGGTCCTACCAGTGACATGGCTGACAGCTCCTTAAAGACATTGGAATACCCTACTGGATCCAAAATGGTGCTATATGCCTAAATTCAGGTAACTGAATCCTACTCTAGTTGCTTTTGAAATTCTTGGTCAAAAATACCAGTCAGGATGTGGTTTTTTTGAGGCTCTTTTCACTAAGGTAATGGAGAAATAAGTTGTTGTCGATGGGATTCTGTTTGAATGACTCAAGGCTCATTCTTCTGCTAAGAGCCACCTTTTCCACCCTCTCAAGACCTGAAACCCCAAGCCCCAACATGTGTAATTATTGTTAAATCTGATCCAGATGTTAAGAAATAGCACTGTTATTAAAAACTCAGTAGAAACATTTCAGCAAAATGAAATCCAGGGAGGATGGTCACAAATATATATTGTCCAATGCTGCACTGCAAGTGCTGCAGCATTATTCATTTCTCGACTGTAGCACACGTTAAGAAACCAAGTCCGATTTTTTTTTTCTTCTGCTATTTTTTAATGTTAATTTCTTCATACAAAAGACCCTAGCAAGACATCCACTTGTGATGTTCAAAGACTTTGCCTGCAGGAAAAACTGAGTTGTTTGAAACACTGCGGTTAGTACTTACTGGTTTACAACAGTAGATGACAAATAATCGGTTGCACAGCAACACAGAAGTCAGACTAAAACTACAACTAGTCTTTGAGACTTTCTCCTATTCTTAAGAAACTATGCTGAAGCTGATAAAGAGGGGTCAGAAATAAGGGCTCCTTGAGAATAAGAGTGGACAGTAAAAGAAGTGCTTGTGCCATGTGGCATTTGAAATGGAGAGAAAATTGTGAGAAGAATTAAATCTGTCCGTAGGACAGAGGTCCTGGCAGCATGCTCAGTCTCAGAGCTCTGCTGCAGAGAGGATGTCTGCCCAAGTAAGTAAAGATGGACAACAGCACAAGCATTCAAGAGCAAACTAGTGGCAGTGTGTAGTGTATTTGAGAGACAGGCCTAGCAAAGACCATTCAACTTCTCAGCAGTTGTAAGGGCTACTAATAACACTGCATGAAATAGTTTTCATACCTTCTTATACAGCTTTTCTGTAAAATACAAGATTGTGCCATTGCTTTGCCCCTTGTGTATCCCATCACCCCAGGTCAGTATCATGCAGAGATGCTGTATGTAGATAAAAAAAAAAACCCATAGTTTAACTTCCTTGTCAAGAAGATCTCCTGGATTTTTTCAGTTCTCTCTTCGGAACTTGCAACATCTGCTGAGTAGGAGCCCTGACAAAAATTGAGAATCAAAAATTGTGAAGGGGAAAGTCCTTGAACTACTTTTCTCAGTGATGCTTCCCATTGTGTTGGCTTTTATTGTTTTAATTAGCCCCACCACTAACAACATACGTTTTTGATGCTTAAATCCCTGTTCAGCATCATTAAGTCAAATACTGTGGTCTTAGCTTTAATGCAGAATGCTGATTGCAGGTTCTTTTGCAATATGCCAGTATTCTTGTGTCATTATTATTACACTTATATATTGTTAGTAAATATCTTCCCCCTACTGTATTCAACACTGAAACTTCGCACATGTATGGTCAGGCCTTGCCTTCCTTATGTACAGAGTGCATTAGTTCCAATGGCCATGTGGCAACTAGCTGCAAGATCAAGCACTGAAATTTGAAAAAAACTTTTCCCAAATCTATAGTCAGTAAAATTGACATTATTAATCCCATAGTTTGTTCCATTCATACCTGTAACTCTGAATAGCACATTTTGAATAGTGCAATACTTAATGAAATCAGTATTTTGTACACAAGGGCTGCTGCCCCAGAAGTAGTAAGGCATCAGGAGCTCTGAATTATTTCATCATTCTGAGGCAGAATGTGTAACTGGTGCTAAGGACAAACCTTTCTTCACTTCAACAAATCTCTTTTAGAAGCTGTATCACAGTCTCCCTTTCAACCTTAATCTGAGCCAGATTATACTGAGTGTTGATAGAGAACAGAGTAAGGATCCACACTGTGGACTCTATTTGTGCCTTATGTTTCCATGGTCCAATGCATGGAAAGAAACTGGATGGATGTTGTTATGCTGCATATTTAGTGTCAGAAATGCTGGAAAATATGCAGGGGTAAAAGGGAATTCTTTCTGCAAATACCCTTAATCTGTTGAACTAGTGGAATGCCAGGGGGGAAGCGGGGGTAATTTACCTGCTCTAACTCAAACAGACATAAATTTGAAGACCAAATCTGAACGAATCACCACAGTCCACTTTTATATTCAGGATATGATGAATCTCACTCTAGCACAGAAACTTTTAAACTAGCCCCAGGAATCCAAAGGTTCAGAATTCACCTGCTTACAGCCTTCCACACTGCATACTCCCAGAACCCTGTTCTTAATGCTCATTAAGATTTTTTTAATGATTTCTTTCAAGTGCTCAAAGATAGTTATTCAATAATATTAATGAGCACACTGTCACTGCTGACAGATGTGGTAGTGATTCAGAGTTATTGCCAAGGCTTCTGAATGCTCAAGAAGGTGGAGACTCAGAAGATGAAGTGTTTCCATATATGAATTGACACAAAAATAGTGTTTTACACAAAGGCATTCGATAATAGAAGAAGGAAGCAGTTTAAGTTGAATGTTCTTGTAGGCATTGCTCTGTAACAGTCTTTTGATATTCATTTGTAGGAATTCACACAATACTCAGCCAAAACATTGCTGATTCTGTAACACTGGCATGAATGTGATTCTCTTTGAATCCAGTCTTTTTGTACCATTGATTAGTGTCAATACTGAGAGCCAGTCCCAGTGTTTGCCACATACCTCACCTTTCACAGATCTATTCACAGTAATTACACCAATTTCTTATTGCCAAGCATTGTGAAAATGTCTTGGAGTTGTAACTCTTCCATCAGATGCTTTGCCCAAAAGGCACTGGGAGTATTTCTCTGTCTTTCCTGTATGCAGAACCAAGGGCTAGAGCTTGTGGATGATAAGGTGAGTAAGCCACCTGCTAGGTTGCCACTACTTTTCAAAGCTGCAAAGGTTTTTGAGCTTTAGCACCATAGTAGTTATGTTGACTAAGTTCAGCACCTTGATTAGGCTGTCTGAACAGGGCACTTGGAAATAATTGACAACAACAAAATCTCTGGGTGGACTTCATGGGGTCTCTAGCTCGTATCTTCCTCTGAGCATTAAACTCTCTTGCTTTAAATGAACCATTTCAGGATTTGGGTGGAAATTGCTACTCTTCTTATTCACAGTATACTTTAGATCAACTTTTCATTTGTCAGTACCAAAGTGAGCAAATGCTGTTGTGCAACTAAACCTTCCCATAGAGTAACAGTATCACCAGCTGCCTTTTGTGGGGTGAAGTGACAGAGGCATGTTTACACAACAAATGAACATGAGAGCTATATATTATTTCCTAGTAAACAGAGATGTAGCAACCCCACAGCACTATAAATTGGTTTCTTAATAGTAAATAAACCCATCTCTCACTTTGTCAGTCAGCAATGGAATCTGATATTCCCTGCACTCCAGCTCTGATAATATTGTTTGTTATATACTCCCAGAGGCTGTTTCCATGCTGATCTAACAGGCATTAACATCAACCAATGCACTTGGTAAATAGCTCTGAGATGCTTTATTGCCCAGCTCCTTGGTATTCTGCTTTACTTCTGTGCTAACGCCAGCCACTTTTAATCTCTAGTGACAGAGGAAATAAGTTATGGAGAGTCTCTTTCTGGAAACAGAGAACTGCTGAAGAGCTGTTTTCATTTCACTTCTTTTGGAGAATGGTTTGGTGCCCAGAAGCAGTGATGGTGTTGGAAGCTAAGGTCTAAACTGTCACAACTCTAATAAATGTAAAGGATCTGTATTGACTTAAACCAGGCAGTGTGATTGCTCAGAGCCCAGGGCTGTAACACTGCAGCCTTACTTAGTGTGATCAGCTCAGCGTGGTGGTATCCCAAAGCATTTAGGGAGCACAGCTCTGCAGCTCCCACACGATAGCAGTGCTGGATGGAAAAATGCTCTGTGTCGTGGGAAAGAGGGGATGTTGTACCAAAGTGTCATGGCTGTAGAAGAGGAGGACAGAAGCCTCATCTAAAGGCAGATAGAGACTTATGGATATAAGCAGCATAGAAAGCATCAGCTTCAGTAAAGGACTTGATTACTAAACCAATTATCCTTTATATGAGTGAGGAAATGAAACGAAGTAAGACATTTAAAGGTGTTATAAAATGAATGTAGGGAGCAAGAAAAAAGAGGAACCGTGGCCTTACTGAAATCTGACCTAAAACTCCAGTCTATGGTACAACACATGTCCCTGGGCCATAGACAGAATGAGCCTATGCCATTAGCACCAGAGAACATGTCCCTCCCTGGATCCAGCTGTGATGGTAGAAGAGATTAGCACCACCATCATTCCCATTGCTGGTGAATGTTTTTTCTGCAGTTCTGCTTTTGTGAAGTAACTGTCTCTGGGAAGAGTAGCTGAGTTATAACAAGCAGTGTTACATCCATCATCAGTGCTAGCATGAAGGAAATGGAAAAATGCCACAGAAGCTTCTCAAGTGGATGGAGTTAGTAACATCCAAGCCAGCGTGTGGCAATGAGCAGTTGGGGCAGCATCATCTGAAGGGGAAGCTTGTCTGTTCTTCACTTTGAAGATGAATGAAATTGGGAGATTAGCTAAGAAATACTCTGTGGTTGAAAGACTGGTGAAGGGAACAGCTGGCTACAAACATAGAAAATCTATGTTTGCTCTCTTCTCCCACATTCACTTTTTCCTTCCTCCCCTGCCCCTTTGACTGATGAAACCTTTCCTCTTCCAGTGTATTGGGAAATGTCTCTATGCCTTTAAATCTATGAATTATTCTTCTTTCTCCACTCCTTCCTCCAATATTTTCTGCAAAGAATCCAGTCTCTTGCATCATCCCAACATATTTATTTTTCCTCTGCTAAAGCATGAGCTAGACCTTTGTTTTTTAATTATTTCCTAATCTTTTTTTGTAAAGCCAGGATGCAGATTGAAAGGCTTCTATAAATAATCACAGAAAACAGACACAATCTCTTATGCTTATTAACTACATTCACAACAAACTTGGTTGGAGTATCCAGGTATATTGATTGAGGGAAGAAAAAGAAGAAAAAGAAGGAAATCTGTTTTCATTTTAATATGTCCTTTAATTAAAATAGGTTGTGAATATATCATAGTGCCTGATGTGCTTAAGAAGTGCTACGTATAGGGACTTAATACCTTGATTTTTGAAAACAGGTATGCTGAATGTGTCCAGGAAATTTTCACTGGCGGTATTTCTTGGTCACACCAATAGATGGCAATCCGTCTTCACTTCCCTTCTCTTCTTCAAAAGTGAACTAAAAGGTGAGGAGGAAGGGGAGAAAACATTTTTTCTCAAATGCTTTCTCCCTTTTATGTGTCAGAGTTTCAAAGCTAAATGTTCAAATGCCCTGGAAATGAGAAATTATCTGAAAACTAGTACACTGCATGCTACCACAGCACAAATTACCCCATGCTGTCCTGTCAGATTTAATCTGCCTGACTCGTTTTTGGAAGGGATGATATGGGATTTAGTTACCATGTGAGCTAGTAAACTGAGATTAGCAGTGTTTGTGACACTATTTCATATTTTAATCTATGGATCAGTTTATTGCCTGAATTCTACACAGTGAAATCTTCAGTAGATATCAAAAAGGTAAAAAAAATATAAAATAGAAAGCAGTCTTAAGTCATATAAAAGGTCCCTGATCTCACCATCCAACTCTGCGCTGTGCTACTGTATGGTGGTAATTCAGGAATAACAGCAAAGAAAATATCTCAGTGTCTGATTAGCAGATGTGATGGCTGTTTTGCTTGTTTGCTCTGCAGCAATTGTAGGAGCGTTTATGGAGGTTGGAGCTATTTTTTTTTGTGTGTGTGTTTGATGGCCTCGGCTTTGCTTGGAGCATCTGCTTGCTGAATTAATTTAACCTTTTTACTTCCCTCATTTACTCATATACTACCACTGCATGCACTGAACCAACAGGCATATGCAATTTATTTAGGAGATACTTCCTGCAAAAACTAAATTATTTGCTGCTGGTTTGGTTAAAAAGTTAAAAATAAAACCAAATGGATACCTTTGCCTTGAGTGTGCAGTTCTCTCCACCTTGGAGTAAGCTGCGGCCTGCAAGTTCATTTCATTTGGAAAATGATCTTGTTCCAGCGTTCTCCCCTTATTCCCCAGCTCAAAGGACAAGACAGAGCCATGCAATGGGGAGAGCGCTGCTCTCTGGCTGGCAGCTGTTGCTGGGACAGAGCTGTATGGGTGCCAGGAGGCAGGAGGCAAGTCTCTGAGAGCCACACAGCCCTGCCACAGCTGGCCCCAAAGGCTTGAGGTTGCCTTGCTTCCCTTCTGCAGGATCTGCACTGGGCTCTGGCTTTCTGGAGACTGGTGGGGTCACTCCTTTGGTCCACCGGCCCCAAGCTGTTTGGAAATAAATGATGCTCTTGAATACTGCATACTTTTTCTGTTAAATTCCCTGCATCTTGTAATTTATACTATCTTTCCCTCCGCCAGCAAGTGGAATACTCCAGGGCTTTAATCTACAGCCACCATTAATCAGAGAATGCAGGTAGTGCTCCCACTCTACACTGTGCTGGTGCAGCCTTGCTTTGAGTACTGTGTGCAGTTTTGGGTGCCGCAGTACAAAAAAGACATAAAAGTATTAGTGTCCAAAGGAGGGCTACAAAGATGGTGAAGGGTCTGGAGGGCAAGATGTGTGAGGCATGGCTGAGGTCCCTTGGTCTGTTCAGCCCAGAGCAGAGGAGGCTGAGGGGAGGCCTCATGGCGGCCTACAGCTCCTCACAGGGAGCGGAGGGGCAGCGCTGAGCTCTGCTCTCTGGGGCAGGGACAGGGCCCGAGGGAACGGCATGGAGCTGTGTCAGGGGAGGGGCAGGTGGGGGTTAGGAAAAGGTTCTGCCCCAGAGGCTGGTGGGCATGGAACAGGCTGCCCAGGGCAGTGGGCACGGCCCCATGCTGCTGGAGTTCAAGGGGCATCTGGAGAACGCTCTCAGTCATACAGTCTGATTTTTGAGTGGTTTTGTGTGGAGCCAGGGGTTGGACTCAATGATCTTTATGGGTCCCTTCCAGCTCAAGATATTCTATGATTCTGTGATTCTAAATTGCATCTACTAGCATGCAGCCTTCCTCAATACCAAAACCAGCGCCTGGTGTATAAGGAAGAGCTCTCTGCTTTCAGTTGCAAGCATTTCTTCATGTGGGGTGCTCACAGCTGATGCTGGAGAGGGTACTGCAGATGCTAGCAACAGGCAGTGCTGGTAGAACAGAAAGCTAGAAGAAACTGAAGTTTCATTCAGCATTTACCCATTCTTAAGCTTTCCAAGAGTAAACATTTCGTGTTTTCTGTGAATAAGTTGGCGTCTGTCCTTCAGGTACAGAAAGCAGTATAAAGCACTTTGCACTGCCCTTTGCCTTTCATGGGATTTGTGCTCCAAATGTACACTTCCATCTTACTCAGACTCTTCAAGCATTGGCTGCATGGCAGAGATTAAGTGTTTTTTTCTGTAATGATATGTGCCATTTATTTCCAGAAGGAATATGGTTCTACCTTTGAATTTTATGAAGCTTTTCCTTTAAAAAAAACACACACAAAAAAGCCCAACACACAGATCCAAGGATTATGTGAAGGGTGGACAGAACACACAAAACCTGGCTTTAAGCTTCACAGCCGAATCACCATAATCTGAAGCCAATACCAGATGAACTGCTGCAGGGTTGCTGGTTAAGTCTTGATACCATTCCCTCTCATCTCTGACCTGCAGGGATCGATTGCCTACTTCTGGAGTATTAATGTCTTTGTTGAGTGGCTTGCAGCAAAACTGTGGGCATGAACTTTCCCTTGCCTAAAAGAATGGAGAACTTTGTGAGGCTGTTTTCAAGGCTCCAGTTTAATTGCTGATAGAGGGGATTTTGTCACCTCTGCAATGAATGGTGACACAGTTTGAGCAGTATGTTTCTTCCATGAAGAAAGCAGGGGGGAAGAATGTAAGGAGGAAAACACAGTAGTGTTGTTTTTCTGCTTTCAAAGACACATTTGCTAATATTGTTGATAAATATTGACAGGGTACAAGTCTCCATGCCTCCCCCAGGCAGTTCCCCAGTAGATCCATAGTGCTCTGATCTGTGTGAAAGGGTGTCAGCTTCATTAATGGCAGCATTCTCCAGACACACACTAATTAATCATACATGTTACAAGAAGTTAATGAGTATAAAACTAGTAGGATATTTTTGCTACCTTTCAAACATATTTGTGAATAAACTGTGTGCTTATTCCTGGAGCTGTAGAACAAAGTTCAAAGACAACTAAGACAATAGTTTTGTTTTTCTTCTTTAAAAAATCAATTTCAGTGAACTTTGGAGCAGGATCTCGTAGTATGAGCAGAGAAAAGTGGCCTGGGTACAGACTTTAATGTCAGGCTGCTGGTCTGCTGAACATCCTTTGCCGGTCACTTTCCCTTTGGACCTTGGTTTCTCCCCAGATTCCTATCTCTTCAGGGTGATGCTTTTCAAGGTGGATGTTTGCTGAGCCCCAGCTGTGATGGAGATGAGCACATCTGGGGAAGCCATTGGTACTGGAGCACAATCACAGATTAGGAAATTCTTGAGCAGCAATCACAGCACAGTGCTCATGGCAGCCATGCACACATGCTGCTTTGTCTCGCTGCAGACCTTTGGCTTCTCTGCTGTTTTGGTTCTGGATCCTTTCTGAGCACAGCTTGTCAATCCCACCAAACAAGGGCAAAAGGACTAAACACAGGCAGTTTACAAAACAAATGCAGAAAACATCAGTTCATGCAACATTAAGTTTACTGTATGAATGCTCTCTCGGTGTTGCTAGCTCAGCCACACTGCTGTTTATTTCATAGCGTGCTCGCACATTTAATGTGTGAGTTTGGAAAGGAAAAAATAGCTTAAGGAATGTAACTTCACCTGTCATCTGGGGAAAGTTACCTTGTTAATTTTCTATTGTTCAGCATTTTGAGCTCTTGAGGAAAAGCATCAGGAGATTTATCCCTGCCAAAGGATATGGCTTTTGGTGAACTGAAAAGCTCAGCGTGCAATTTCTGTCTTAAACTCATAATGTTGCATTGCTTGTTATATGTATGCAAATGTCTTCTGGCATAGTGAGAGAAAGCAGGAAGGCTCACATGCAGACTCACGGAGATTGTTTCGGTTCATTTACTAAAGGAATACATACCGCCACACAAGCACAGCTTTTCTCATAGTGGAGGAATAGGAGCAATCCTTGTGTAGTATTGGCACAAACTCTATCAAATGGAAGCTATTTCTTCCACTGGCAGGGGTAATGGAGACATGATTGGTCCCATAGGGAAAACTGGAGTTATTCTGAGTCATCGCTCCTACCAGAATGTGTCTGTTTATCCAGGGATCTGTATATAGGCCCAGGAATGATAGACAGTCGTATTACTTATTAGTCTAAGCTGAGAGCATGAACCTTAAAATGTCACAGTTCCTTTTTCTATAGCATCTCCCTAGGCAGAGCTGATGTCTTTAACATGTTACCTTGGCCCTGATTCTTCTGGGTTTGGGGAAGAAGTCTCTTTCAGGAAGAAAGGTCTGTAAAGAGGAAGCAAGTTACCGACCCCGTATGGACCAGAAGGGAGATATAGGATCCACTGCAACCGTTAAGAAAATACTACAGAAATCAACCTTTGAGGGGGAGGCAGGAAGAGGAGGTGAAACAGCTTCTGAGAAAAGCAGAAACGTTCTGTGACACCCAGGACAAGCCCCTTTTCTTTCACGCTATCCCTCAATGCTTTTCCCAGCTGCCTTTCCTGATATCTCTTGTGTCAGCAGTAAAATACAATTTATTGAAGGTTTGGATGCACTGGCTGTCTCTTCATTCTCCCCAGTGTTTCATGGCTCAGTATACTACATCCTTCCTCTTCAGGCTTTAAATTCACTTCTGCTCCCCTTTGGTGCATTCAGAGCATCTCTGGTGAATTTCCCCAATCTACTTTGGCTGTTTTTCTCAAAGTGACTGCCTCTGGCATTTGTAGCTCTCTCCCCAAGCTCCAATGAGTAAACATAAGATGGCAGTTTGTGTCCAGGAAATTTTCCAGTAGGGTCTTATTTACACACACCTAAGGAGCAGGGCTCTAAAGCATTCCAGCGAGGGTGGAAATATTTCAGTAATGGAGATGAGATGCACAACTTACTGTTGTTTCATATTTTTATTCTATTAAGTATCTGATGCTTCCTGTAATAAGACTGCCTGTAAGTGCAGTACTGGATGTTTGGGGACAGGTTGTGTGGGGTGCCAGACACGAAAACAGTGAACTCTGTCCTTCCTGTGCTCGCTGCTTGCCTTCTCGCAGGGCAGGAGTTTGGACTGGGGCTGCCAGACCATTTCTGTGCTCTCTGCAAAGTGTTATCTCCCCTGTTCATGCTGACTCACATCAGAGATGACAACCAGCAATTGCTATCAATTGCCATTACTTTGAATGGGTGAAAGCTTCCTGGTGTACCTAAGGAATCCAACCTGGCTTGATGTATAGAATTGACACTATGTGATGGAAATACTTCTGGCTTTTCTGATTGCGCAGTTTTCCTGCACGTTTCAGAACAGAATACTTTCCCCAGATGCTGTCTCTTCATTTGTACGTTTCAGATTAATCTCTTGGCCATTTTCACAAGCTGAATCTAGTCTGTTTATTTAGTCAGATAAATGTCTGATCTAAAATCTCATTAGCCCAACAATTACCTTTGACACCACAGATGAACAAAGTCTTTTTGCCATGTAAGTTATGAAATCACACCAAGTCCTTCCTGTTCTGAGAGGGCATGGTTTGGAAGAGCGTTCAAAATGCAGAACATCAGTTAATATTTCTGTGATTAGTGCGGTTCAGATTGGACTGCCTGGATACCATCAGCCATAGGATTTTATTATATTTCCTCATGACAAAGCTCTCCCTGTACATCACATGGGAGCAGAGCGTCCATTTGCAACATTAATCATTCCACTTGATAATTCTTTCAGCTCTCACTGTGTGGCCTTTCTTTGGAAAAATGCAAAATGAATGACAAGAACGAGGACTGATCTTCAGAGGAATGGAAAATAGGAAGGCTATTCCATTCTTTGCAGCAGTCCTATCTGAATACCTTTAATTATCAATCCCCTTATTGGCCAGTATTAAGCACTATTAAAGCAAAAGGTTATTTACAGTGCCAGAAATTCAGATTTTGGTCCTTATTCCCTCTTCCCCTTCTCCCATATTCTCTCTGATATGGTGAAAAGCCTCTCTGTTGAGTGGGTTTGCAGAAATCTCAACATTTCAAAGGCGCTGAAGCCCCATTCCTAGTCTGTGGTGTTTGGGTGGCTCTGACACTTTGCTCTTTTGAAAATTTCACCAGAATCTTTCTGAAGTGACAGGCATTGGCATCTTCAGTGTTTGGTTTCCCAGTCCCTCAGGTCCTTTTACAAGTATAATCTGAACAGAGTATTGCTTGGAAGAGGGAGCTTTTTTAATGGGCTGTGTTTGTTCAGAGAACTTGTATAAGCTGGTAACATGAAAGTGTGCTTGCACAGAAGAAAAAGCGCTTCGTATGAAGTTTTCTGTTCATGTATCTGTGTACTGACATTCTTTCATAATAAGTGGAGCTACATAGTTTTTCCCATGCAGTAGAAAAATAATTGGATTTCAAACAGACGTGCCAGAGCCTTGTTTACCCAGATGTATTTCCTTTATGTTATAGCAGCTCCTCTAATTCTGTAGGGCTGTTCTGGCCGTTCAGGTCACCAGCAGCCTCATTAATGTGTACAGGTAAGGAATGTCCAGAGTGAGCACTCTGACTGATAAAGAGAAGACATGGTGATTAACTGTAGCATGGATCTCAATCTGAGTAGATTATTTTTTAATATTTAAATTACATTTAACCACTCCAGTAAAGATGAGCAGAGCGCAGAAGTAGAAAGAAGCAAAATAATGATGTAATTAATATTCATACAATAAAGAATTCACTCTTCCCATCTGTCAGGGATCATTTTATGTTCCATACCTATCTGTCCATTAATCAGCAGCAGACTGACAATTTGTGAAAAAAATAGACATTTATTCAGAGAGCTGCTTCCCTTTTCATGTTTTAGCTTGTTGTCTGCTATCTTGATTTTACAAATGTCATTGTGGTCCACAACTCTTTCCTGACTTCTTTGTACAAATATACTTTTGACCTATAGCTGCCTTGGCGAGAAAGCATTCGTGCAGGACTGTCCTATTAAGTATTGTAGGTCTTGACTGTTAAGTGCACGCCTAATTTCTGCTGAAAGCAGTGGAATTTACAGCAGTGAGCTTTAACATGGTTCTGCTGCTGGGACTGGACAACTTGCCTAATCTCTACAAGCTATATGGCTTTTCTAGAGTAATTTCTTTGATCACTACACAAATCTTTTTGATTAAACAAATGTGTTCTGAGCCCAGAAGTCCTTTATTGCAAACATTTATACTGCTGTCCCTCTGACCCAAGCAGTTAGCATTTGGGGCCCGGCCAGGTTGTTTCCATTAGGAGGAGAAACTGATGACAGGAATCAGACCAGCTTCTTTGGTGCTGTCCTGCTTATTTACAATGAATATCCGCAAAGTTATGCTTCCCCAGATTTGTAGGAAGCCACTTGAGGCAGCTTTTGAATACAGTTTAAAATCCAATACCTCAAGAAACTTTAATTTGGCCTCTCTCAGGGCCACCCACACAAAAGCATTTCTGTTCATTGTTGGCTTTGGTCTCCATCTTGACCTCTGTCACTAAGACCTGTGTGTTTGCAAACCCCACTCCTGGCAGGGCCAAATTCAGCCCACACAAAGCAGCCATGCTGAGGGCCCTTCTCACTTGGCCACCAGCTACTGCTGCCATCAGGCCCTTTCTTCCATAAAGGAACGTAATTTCCTTCCCTGCAGGGGAAAGAATGGTATTTAATGAGTTCTGTGATAAATGGCAGCTGCCAATACCTTTTAAGGACATAATATAAATTCACTATTGCTCACACAAAGTTATTGCGTGCATAAAAAGTGGTGCCAAATGAAAACAAAAGCTGTGAATGAAGACTGATGCTTTTGATTTTGTTAGAATTTTCAGGTAAAACTGATTGGAATTATTTGTAGATTAAAAATGCTGTTTCTACAATGTCAAGTTTTTATTTTTATTTTTTAAATTCAGATTTAGGAAACAAACTTTCCTTTGCTAATAACCAGTAGAATTATTTTATCTCAGGTTGCTTCAGCCCAGGTGGAGGTGTTTTATTCTGTTGGGCTGCCTCTTAAGATTTAGTTTGCTCTTTAGAAAATTGTTATGCTGTGTTCCTGCTGTATGCGTTGGGGCATGAGACGGCAGTTTGAGATGTTATCGTCTCTGATGATCTAGAGGTCTCCAAAGGATGGCTTCTTTCTTTCATAAGACAAAATGGATTTCCTTGTGAGTATGCTCTATGTTTCAAGGTAAAAATCATCTGACTCTGGTGCATTGTAAAAGATGATAAAGCAATCCAATTTGTGAAAGAGAATGTGGGCATCGCTCTCCTGAGGTGCAATGCCTGTGTGGTGAGGCACTATAATGGATAACATCCTGTGAGTATATTAAACTAATCCCAAACAAAGCATGTGAGACCGTATCAGTAATCAACAGTGAAGGCTGTTCCAGTGAACTTCAGTCAAAATATTTTATTCCAAATGACAATGCCAAAAGAAAATTTTCATATTGCTGGAAATCTGTATAAAATTTTTCTTATTTCAATTTTTTGTCAACATTTCAGCACAAAAAAATTGCTGTCATGCCTGTTTTTCCTTCAAGATGAATTACAAATTTCATTCACCTCTGAGGGTAATCCGTTATTTGCAGATATAGGTCCCTTGATTGTCTATAGTGTAGCTTATTTTAGTATTACATGTTGACATAAAGTGCCAGTATAATAAGAGATTCAGATGAATGCATGAATTGTTATTTTTTTTTTTTTGTCTTTTATTCTTTGAGTTCTCAAATTGTAAGCCATCTTTCATGAAGAGTATACGGAAACTAGTTTCTCTTTAAGGCTTCTGGATATTAACAATTTTATAACTTACATTATCACACATTCCGTCTCTCTTTCTCTTTCATGTGTTCTGCCACTCCTGTGGCTTTCAACTTCTTTCAGTTCAGAACTCCTAAGATGTTTTCTGTGGAAGTGTAGACCTCTGAATACTATATTTTAGCCTCTCGAAAAAAGCCCTGTATTTTGTGGTTACCCTGTGCAGATCCCTTAGAAACTTTCCATGGGCTGCCAGGCCTAAAACCCAAAGATCTGTTGAAATACTCCTATCTGTTGGACTGTTCTTTTCTCTCTCCCTACCGCATATGAACACTCACTCTTGTACTGTATACATTCTTTGCAATTGCCTGGTTTGTCTCTGACCAAGGGATTCCAAAAGAAAAGGCTTTACCACAATTATCCTCTTCAGCTTTTATTGGCTTTGTGTCTTGCTAGATTTCCTGCTAAAGATTACTGATGTCTTATGCTTACTGGGGAGAAAAGGAATAAAAAGAAAAACCAAAAAGAGCATTAATTGAAAGAAAAAGCAAACTTGAAACTGTCAAACATTAAAGTTTCCAAGGGAACTGGCAAACCAGAAGACTAGACATTGCTCAGAACAGGTAGGCTTGGTTTTTGAGTGTCTTTTATGCTTTTGTCTTCATTCTAAACACTCTTCCAGCCACAATAGTTTTCTGCATAGCTACAAGTGTCTTTTATACTTTCATCAATATTAACAAGGACTTCTGAGCTCTAAAACCCTATTTCTTACTGTGAGGACTCTGTCTAAATGCTTGTCTGAGTCAGGACCACACTGAAGCAATATTAGCTTCTCTTTGGTGTCCATGTTGGGTATCTCAGCAGCAGATCTTCAAAGTGCTTGTGAGACTTCTGATGGAACACAGGGCACTATATATTACACAAACAACCAGAAATCAGACAACAGTGACTGAAAACGTATAGCTGGAAATGGTACATTTGTGTATTTGTTGTAAAAAGTTATATGAGCTATGACTGTGCCCTTGTGTCTCCTCTGCCTTGATTTTTACTGTGTGAACAGCAAAAGACCTAAAAGCCCCCAAATAACCTGCCTTTTGTGCACTTGTTTTATGGGGAATCCTTTGGAATGATGCCATGTATGATGCACAGGCTGTTTTTGTGGGGTTGCAAGGACTTTTGTTATCCCTTTTGGGTCTTTCCTCACAAAAGAATGCTGCCATATTGGCTGACAAGGAAAGTGCTTGAAACTATCTCCATATGCTGACTTCCTCAATTTTATTATAGCAGAGTATACCCTTAGCTACAATTCCAGTCTCTGCCAGAAGCCTCTATCCCTCATTCAGTCTATTGATGTCCTCTGTAGCATAGGATATTGGTGATCTCAGTGCCCTTTCTTCCTCGATATAAGACAGTTATTAACTCTGAGCTGGCTTCCTGAGCAATAAGAAGAAGTTTCAAAGCAATGGGTCCAGATCGTTGTAGTCATTGGGAGCAGCTGAGCTGGCCCGAAGAGGACACTAGAAAAGTATTTTGCTCCCTAGTGCAAAGAGAATGCCAGAAAGCACTAATGAGCTCTGCTGCTTATTCCCTTGTCCAAGCTTAGAGGGACAATTTTAGACATGATGATATCTGGAACCTTTTAACAAGCAGGAGGAACCATGTTTCAGGCATCTGTGACCTGTGCTGGCTGTGACTCCTTGTCACAGCTCTTTGAATCAAGTATGTTGCGTGGAGTAGGCATCAGGGCCCTCAGAAAGTAGCTGTGAGGCCTTTGGGAAATTCTGTTCAGGGAGAGTACAGACTGTGTCTTTCCATTGGCTCAGGACTCTTCAATTTTGCAAAATGGAAATATGAAAAATTGAATGGGAAGAAATCCAGTTTTGAAGCTCTCAGAAGGGAATTGCAAAAGAACTGATCTGTTTCTAAAAGCCTTAAATCCCCTGAAGCTTCTGATTAATTTATTGAAAAAGTGTTCATAAAAGATGCAACCAAACCCAAATCTGTTGCTTTGGTAAAGAATGTATTCAGAATGAAAAGCCCAGGGCTGTACCCGGCCAGCACAGAGAGCATTTCAGCTGTCATCTGAGTAGGCACCTGTCACTCCCATCAGAGTAGGGGCAATGTGATTTCTGGCTTAATTTCTAGAACATCAGTGCTATCGAACGGAGATCTGGGTGCTTGGATGCTATGCAAACCAGAGCTCAAATCTAGAAACTCTGCTTCTTTTTCTATGTCTGCCCCTATAAAAGCCTGAAGGAATATGAAATCATTCCTTAATCTGTTTCTGTTCCCCAGGCATTTCTTTCCACAGTGCTGGCCTGATCCTCATATATTTGCATGATGGTCTGACCCACTTTGAACATAGTGAAATACTGGTAGATGAAAATTAGAATATTGTTTCCTGGCTTTTGGGTTATACTTCAAAAGGAAAAGGGACCCAGAACAGCATGCTATGTTTGCTACTGCATGACAACATTTCTGAGTAGCCAAGTTGTAGTAAAGCAGCATGGAGAAACAGGATTCTGCCTTGCAGTACAAAAACTTTCTCCAGGCATCCAGGTTGGTGCCATCCAGCACACCATTGTCAATGGCTGTTGGAGGTAAGTGAGGCTGGAGTATGAAAATCTAGTTTGCTCTTTAGTTAAGATTATGGTTTAGCTGTGTATCAGGGCTATGCAAACCCAGTGCACATAAGACATGAATTCCTTGGGTGAAGCAGAGAGGTGACTTCTTTGAAGGTAAAAACACCACAGTCAAACCTCGGAGCACTGCAGAAGCCTACATGATCTCCCTCTTGTAGCTGGTTCCTTGGGATACTGACCTCATGGACACCTTTTCCACCTAGCCACTTCTTTTTCCATGTTGGTTACATGTACCTAAGACTTATTTGAGTCTGAGAGCCTACATAGCACCAGGTAAATTCCTAAGACAAAGCGCCAGGTCTTGTTGGCTTTCCTGCCAGGAAATTCATTTGCTTCAGTCCCAAGCTTAGGGCTTGGGGCAGCAATAGTGTGCAGGGAAGTGAGGGACATCCCTCCCCTTCCTTGTCCCACCACCATGATGCCATGGCTGCCATCAGGTAGTGCTGCTGGCGGGGACTCAGGCTCCTTCTCTTCATGGTACTCGGTAAATCATCCTGTATATCTAAATAACAGAGTTAAAAGAAAATGTTTTTTGCTTTGAGATGAAATATTTGTAGGAAGTTTTAGGCATCTCGTAGTAAGTAGGACTGAATACTAAGAGCCTGAATACATTGACAAGTTGGGAGTTTTGACTTTTTACATCCATATAAAATCAAGATTTTCTTATTAGGGAAAGCAAGTGCTTACCACAAAAAATGTTTATTTAGTCCAGCCCCTAGATACCTGTTGAGAAGCAATATATTTTAATGCAGATTTTTTTTGCCATCTTCTCCAAGTGTGGGTTTCGGGTTTTAATGTTAGGTGAGCAAATTAAAAAAAAAAAAGCAAGATTTTACCCTTCATATTCCCACCCTATCAAATTCCAGTTCCATTTAATCAAAGGCCATTCCCTCCTTCTGTATTACCCTGATGATGAAAGGAAGAGCCACATCAAGTGATCGTATATGATTAACAGTATTGCTGTGAACACAACATTCAGGTAGCCCCTGCCAGTTGGTTACAGGATGGTTTTGCACTGAAACCTACACTCTTTCTGGCAACCTGGCCCAAATCTGCTGCTCACGCTGCTGAATCTTGCTGTCCTGTTCAGTCCTAAGTGTTTACTCAGAATTCTATTTTGGGCCTTAGTATCTATTTTATCCATCAGCTCTGTAAAGATTGAAGTTAATTGATAAGAACCATTTTATCCTATCATAAATTTGATGTAATTACAAAGTGAAGAGGGCTCAGGAAATGCTTTTTCCCTGGACAGTGCTGAATAGAGATTTAAAAGCAACAGTCTTAAATTATTAGGCTCTTTTGTGTTTGATCATCATGTGGATGATTTTGTGTTATGTTTTGGTCACTGCTCTTGTAGCTGTGTTAATTGCTGAGCCAGTGCACGTGATGGAACTGCAGGTCACCAACCCCAGTGCAAAGGCTGAAAGCCTTCCTTTCAATTGCTCTTATTTTGAAGCAGAAGTAGAGGTGCTGTGTGCAATGTATATAAAAAGGAGAAGATCATCACTCCTTACTGATGGTAGAAAACCCTAGTGAAGATGATAGTAAATAAATTTTAGTTTAACATTTCCTCAAGCTAGTCTGACTAGCCAAAAGTACATTTATACTTTTGAGACAACTCCTCCTGTTAAGGTGTCAGCTTTTGCAAATGAAGAATGTCATGAAGTGTTACCGACACCAGAACAAATACATACAGACTGATTTTAGCAGTGAAATGAAAGAGATGTGTGAGGGACAGTCCCATAGGCTCCAATATAAAAAAAAAACAAACTACACAACAAATCAAACAAATCACCCTTAAAAACATGCATACATTTTAAGTCTGAGTGTATTTCTGCAATTGCTATTGGGTGAAGAATAGAATAAATGAAAAATCATGCACAAATGAAGCGTGTCCTTCATCCATCCAGAGGGACCTTGATAAACTCGAAAGGTGGGCCCGTGTGAACCTGATGAGGTTCAACACAGCAAAGTGCAAGGGCTTGCACTTGGGTCGAAGTAATCCCAGATATGCATGCAAACTAGGAGAAGAGATCCTGGAGAGTAGCCCAGCTGAGAAAGACCTGGGGGTCCTGGTGGATGAAAAACTCAACATGAGCCAGCAGTGTGCTCTTGCAGCTNCTGCCCAGAGAGATTGTGGATGCTCTGACCTTGGACGTGTTCAAGGCCAGATTGGATGGGGCCCTGGGTAACCTGATCTAGTACCAGATCTGGAGGTTGGTGGCCCTGCCTGTGGCAGGGGGGTTGGAACCTGATGATCCTTGGGGTCCCTTCCAACCAGGGCCATTCTATGATTCTGTGTGGTTTGCCAACTTGGAAATACATAGTTAACTAGAATATTTCTTTTTCAGGTTGTGCTGCTTTGTGCCACAATGATGGCTACTAGCATGTGTGGGTGTGATCAACGCACACCCACCAGATCGGATCTCTAAGGCTGCTTTACACGAGATGAGACCAAGTTTTTAAATCCTGAAAGGCCCTAAGCAAGATGTGCCTGGTCCTGCGCTAGGATGCAGGAGTCCAAGACCTGCAGCATTGCAGCTGTAGGCACCTGGCTGCAGGTAAGGCAGGGCTGGAAGTTGCTTAGTTAACATAACGTGTCAACAGCCTGATTGTTTCTTCAGCTTTTGTCTTCCCAGGTGCCCAGAAATGAGTTCTTGATGTGTTTGCAAGAGGGTGGGATTTAATCCTACATCTGTCCTCCATTGGCAATACTTCTAGTCTGGCAATACTTCTAGCCAAGCTGTGATTACTGGGAACAGCAGTGACAACAGCTTCTTGTTATCGATATACAGCTAAAATTTTGTATGCTCAGGATGTCACAGCAGTGCACATCCTTTACGTTTTGTACTTCAATATGTCAGAATGAACCACTTCTCCATGAAAGTTCCCTTAAAGGAATCAGAGATTAGAAGTAAAAATGACTAAGCAATGCCTTTAATAGTCATTAATTCATATGAATGGCATCCATAAATAACATGATGATGACAAATATTGCACAAACTGCAGCAAAAATCATTTTTTTGTTGCAAAGTGTAAGTACTCATTTGATCTCAGTGCCACTGCTGTGACATAGGCAAATATTTATAGCCTCATTTATAATGTTTAATATATAGAGTAAAGATGATATGTTCTTTACCAAGGTCAAGGACTCAGTGGGGAAGGAGAAAGTTGCGCAGAGGAGCAGACATCCTGACACCCATATGTGAGCACTTGTGACTTCTCGAGGATTTGGTCTGTTCCTCTGCTAAGGGATTAAAGGATGAGATTTTCAAGCCTCTGATGCATTAGTTGTAATTAGAGATATGCCTCCCAGTTCCTTTTGTCTGCTTAGGAAACCAAAGACGGTTTATTTTTATTGGTGTTGTAGTAACTCCAGTTACAGACTGAGGCAAAAATATTATATTTAAAAAAAAAGACAATTCCTGCTTCCAGCAGTAACACATCTAATCCCTGCACAGTGCATTTATCCTGGCTAGCTCCAAACAGCCAGAGCAGTGAGGGCTTCCACATCTTTTAATACTAGAAATCAGCAAAGGTTGTGAGATAATGAAACCAAATGACCACCTCCTTTATTTTCTAGGGGCTGTGTCTTAGCATCAGGACTGTTTGAGAGCAGGTGAGAAAGAAATCACGTAGCTGTATGTGGAGAGAGGAGCAGCCCTTGGATCTGCGCATGCCTGGCTGGAGTTCACAGAGCGTAAGCCAATTTTTGCGCCCACAGAGCAGTTCATTTCTTGGCAGCTGAATCAGAATAAAGCTCCAAGGCTACAGCGGCCCACAGCCTGCTGTGACTCAGTGACCACAGAACCTAATTTGTGCTGGATAAAGCCCTAAAGAGATTAACTGACTCATAACATATGCTACTTTACCTTCTACAAATGAACCTCAGATACAGTGCCATGTTTTTGATCCCTCTCTGAATTTTGTAAATACTTCACCACTCAGTCACAGATATGGGAGAACCTGAAGAAGAAAAAAACCTTACCCTCTCTGGTTTATCACTCATACATTCTTTGCAAGCACTTCAAAAGATGATCTATATGCTTTTTCTTCCAGGAATGTGACATTTCACATTAAAGAGCCTATAAAAAAATGCATGCATTCATTTTAGCGAACCTCTGAGAAATAACAGTGCAGGTGTGTTACCTGCGGCACAGCCACGGAGGAGAGGCAGGTGTAGCTCATGTTGAGTTTAACAAGAAACTGGCCATATATAAGACTACAAAAGTCCCTGAATCTACTCAGACTCCTCTGAGACCATAAAGAACTCATTGAAGGCAGTCAGCAGCTTAAAAGTTTGGGATTGCCAGGAGCAGAGGAGGCAGTGGATAGGGTTAGGGTGTTCCTGCACATCCTGATGTGTGTGAGCTGTGGGGGAAGATACCCTTTGTGGTTCAGTGGTTCTTCAGTCCACACTGTGGACCTGACCAGGAGGAGTTTTCTTTCCCTGGTAGCCCGCATGCTACAATATCACTTGGGGCAGGAGGTGCTGGTATTTGCTCAGATCAGCATGGAATTTGAATGTGGGTCCAGGGAAATGCAGTATATATGGCATACAAGACTATAAGGCTCAATTAATTTCCATGTTGTGAAACCCTACCTTCCAAAAGGATTCAGAGAAAAGCAGCCAGTCATGATAGTCATGAGGGCAGGTCATATTCCACAAAAGCAATGACCTGACATTGTTCGTCCTATGTTTCATAAAACATTTTGAAAGCCCAGCCACATTCTATACTGTTGAAGTTAAAGGCATTTATCATCTGTGATGTCAAATACAAATAATGATTAAATTCAGAGCATTGCATCCTACAAAAATAAAAATAGCAAGTATCAGCACAAACAGCCATAATTAATGAGTTAATAACTACTGAATCAGATGAATAATGTTGCTGATTAACACCTTTACATTTCTAGCCTACTTTACTGTTGTAACTTAAAGCCAAAATGCATCTGCAGGCTTTAGGAGCAGCACCCAGAAGAGGCTTAAATAGGAGCTATTCCATATTAAATTACATATTAGAAAGGAATTTGGTTCTTCTAAGATAATGGAAACCTTATACACTAAAACCTCTATATGTCTGCTCAGAGCTTTGTTGATTTAAAGTTACCCATTAGGATCCTTCCTTGTGTCCTTTTTTTACCTGAGATTTTCCAAAGGCCCTCAAAAATCAGCACATCCAAATCCCAGTAAGAACTGAAAGAGTAACTCCTTTAGTGTCTTTTGCATAGCACAGTCTTACATTGCTCTTCTTGGCAGATGATGGCAAGGAACTAAATTATTGCAGTTTACCTTCTAGGCATACACTCCAAAGGCTGAGCAAAGCATGTCAGCTGCCATGATGCAATTGCACTCCCTTTGCTGTTGTGATTGTGGTCAGATGCTGTGGGTGAGCTGATGAGCAGGAACTCATGCTGCAGTAAATCAATTGCGAGCCATTGCATGATGACAGTCTATAATCCAGCATAGCAAGGTTCCCAACATCGATGTGTTTGAGGGGGCAAATTCTACACCGTACCCTACCCGTGTGCCTGAAGGCTCATCCAAACCCACAATTAGTGTTGTCTCATAGATCAAACTTGCTTTTCAGCTCAAAGAGACAGCCAGCCTGCACAGGCTGCACATTTTTGTGCTTACCAAACCGTTTAATTTTTGTGCCTAGAAGCCTCAGAGCATATATTTATTGGTCTCCTAAAACACACAGTGGGCTGAGCAAATGGAGCACTTACTGTAACTGATTAACTGGGGATCTGCTCCCTTTTCTTTCCTGAGTCCTCCCACCAAAGAAGTACAAAGCACACTCTCAGAGCCACCTGATAAACAGAGCTCAGAAGGCATCAAGCTGGTAAGATGTGAAAAACAAAGTTATTTCTGCAAGAGAAACAGGCTCAGAGGTTTCACCACCTGAGCACAGACCCTGTGCTCCCCAACCTGTTAAATCCACGTGTTGGGTCCAGACCCAGTTGAAGAAGTCAGTTCCTTAAAGACCACAAAATTGGTCCAGGCCTGTGGGTTTTAGTGGAACTATGTAGCTAAGGATGCTTACTTAGCTCAAGGGGATCAGTGTGATTGTAATCTAAGAGGATTTGAGTGTTATAATGTCTCTGGTAAAAATCTTGAAAAAAAGATAAAAACAAGAAAAGAAAGAAGGAAAAAATGACAGAAATGCAGAGAGAGAGAGAGAGATTGTAAATATCATTGGCAGCAAGCAGACTAGAAGCAGCTGTCTCTGGCAGACGTGCTTCATTCAGATCAAACAGAGAGCTGTGGATGTTTGGAAATAACCCACATTTGCCGTATATTTAACTACAAGTTTTCCATTTGTTTGAAGGCAATCAGGGCTTTATGCTCAAATAAGAATGTGTTTCACCCAGGTTTTGTTTGGGAAGCACCGTTTTCCAGTGGCACTAATGCATGAGTGCCAGGATGCCATGTGGGATAGGTGCCATCCATGGTGGGAGGAGGGCTCCTGTCTTCACAGCTTTTGGCCACACGGTCCTGGAGGAGCTGTTTCCAGAATCTCTGGGAATTCTTTCATTTGGATGAGGAAAGATGAAGATGACCTTGTGCTTTGGATGTGGTAGCTGTTAATCCGTGGCAGCTGACTGCCATTACCACTGCTGACTCCTCAGGACTCCTGTGAGCAGCGTCTCACATGAGGGACTCTGCCATCTGCCTTATTCTCACCAGGATGGCAAATCAGTGTGGGGACTCAGTGCTCATCCTGTATCATCTGCTGAGATCCTCTGTCCTTGTTGATGAGAACACCAATAAGAGGTCATTTTTGCCTTCCCAGCTCTGTCTTATTTCCTCCCTATTCAATTTTTTTCTTTTCAGTTCTTCCCTATGTAAATACTCTTTAATCCCCCACATGCACACTAGTATTTAAATTCTAGCATTTAAAGCTTTAAATAATACAGTAGTGCTGCTGTCTGTGTGCAGGACTGTCTATGGGCTCATGTCACATTACGGCTGTTAAGATCAATTGCAAGGAGAGCACAAGATGATGGAGTGTAATTACCTGTGTTGGAGGCTTTCCCAGATTTCTAGCACCTGCATTTCTTTCAAAAAAGAAAAGAGAATATCTTTGGAAAGATATATTTACAAAAGGTATCTTAGGGAAGACCTTTGGAAAGGTCTAAGAGGGACCAGGCAAGCTACCTTGGTGTGGATGGTGCTGAGTGTGTGCGAGCTTTGCTGATGCTCTAGAGGAAGGTCTTGAACCTGCCTTAGGGTTTCACCTTGCAAGCCATGAGGCTGCTTCAGGGATGGCCCTGCTAGTTCCACTCCTGCTGGAAGGAGGGCGTTTGCATCTTGCAGAACCACTCCATACTATGAATACGGTCCATGGGATCTCACAGTGAGACCAGGAGAAAACTGTGATTCCCTTTTATGATAAACGGGGAAAAGGAGCTTGATTATCTTCTTACATTAGGAAGAACAGAGCACTACTGAGGGTGTTTGTGCAAAAAGAGTGAAAGGTGTTTGCTTTCCAAAACAAATCATTTCACTGATCTCTGTGAGGATGCTGCTCAACCAAAGAGGATAGGGAACAGGCAACCAGGCACATGGAAAAATCCTTTCTTCTTTTGTTGCCTTGTGGGAAATACTCAGCTTGAAATTCGGCCCTGAGACACCACAGTGGAGAATGGCACTGTCGGTTTTCTGAAGATCACCTGAAGATAATGAGAGACAGACTTTCAAAAAGGACTGAAAACATTCCCTCTGCAAAAATTACTCATTTTTAAATTACACAAAACAAAGACTGCCTCCCCTAATGATTGCTCACACCAGGAAACTGTGTCCTATTAAGAAAGATCACAGTTTTGTTTTCTTTTTCAAAGAAATACATGCATATGGACCTGCTATTTGCGCGTGTGGGCACCATGATAAATCTCCAGATGAAAATAACAGTGCAAAATTTGCTAAAACACTGTGATATTATGGAACACTTTCAACAGTGTGGATTTGTTTTCCACCTTTTCCCCAATAATAAATATTGGACTCAGCAGTAAGGGCTTATAACAGAGCCACAGTAGTACTGTAAAGTACAGGATTTATGAGCCAGATCTGTAGAGCATAAATTTTCCAACAAGGGCTGTAATTACATAAAATGCTACATGAGTCCAACAATGTGGAGAAATCTATTTTTAGGGCAAAAGTTTTCCAGTTATCAGGATTTCAGTCTTTGGCTGGGAATTAAAAATCCCTGTGGGCCTAAGGTACTCAACAGTTTGTTGGAACTGGCACGTCTCTCTGTCTTGCTAACTGGACATAAGTCCCTCTCAAACTCCTGGAAAGGGCCCAGTACTAAGCTGTCCGGATCATTTTGGGGATGTCTCTTTAAGAAAAAATAGTGTGAATCTTAAAAAGGGTGCATGTAAGCCCTAAATTTATCTTCTATAAGGCACCTCTAGCTCTTTGGTTTTGTTTCTTTGAAGCAGGGAGAGCAGGATTGTTCCATCTCACAGAAAGGTCATGGTAATAAATGCATTAATAAGCAAGATCTGGATAAAGTAGCAAAACAGAAGCAACTTCTTACTCACATACATGAATATATATACTTATTGTTTATCACACACATAAACTCCAAAGTGCTTATTCTTAAAAATGACTCCTTTTTTTTTTTTTTAATATACCAATTTCATGGTTTTCTGAAGCCTACTTCATGAGATGTGGAAAAGATTGCTTTGTGGTTTGAAATGGTTTCCGGACATCTCCACCAATTCTTTATACTAGACAACCCTCCAGTGGAATCTGGCCACTGAATTTTCAAAGGATATTAACTTTGTGTTCCTTTTTATCACTTTAATCAACCATTTACCATTTGCGTATTTGTGATACAAAAAATGACTGTTCGGTGCTTTCCCCTTAGAAGCTGTGCCTTTTTCCTTCCAGAGATACAGTTTCCAAAGTTCATATTTGTCACTCCAGCAAAGCAGAGCTGAATGAGCTATTTAGCCATATAATAAAGTAACAATGTATGAAGCAAGAGGACCAATTGAATTGATGCTATTATTTCAGCAAAATCCTTTCAGCAATTGCCTCTCTCTTCATAGAGGCCTTCATGGCATTATTTCACTAAATGACACCATGAATGTAATTACTTTGATTCAGAGTGTTGGAATCACACAGGTAACAAATTACACTGCCCCCTGATGAGTAATAATTCAATTATTCAGTGGGCTTATAACAGTTTGAAATAGCCTATTCTCATTTCACAAACATCGTATTTACTGCTGGAAATAAACCATTTCTACGAAGTGAAATATTAGATCTATATATCTTAGAACATGTAAGCTCCCAAATGGATCCCACATAACTGCATACCTTTGGTGTTTTTAATATTAAAGGGACTGCAGAGATGCTGAGCCTCTTGGATTACTCCACTTCGGTAGATGTGTACATATATTTTGCCTACTTACTACCTGGTGAATCAAGACTTCATTATAAATACCAAGCAGCAATTGTGTACAGAGTGAGATCTAATCTCATAGGCACGAGTGCTATTGGAATTCATCTCTAACTGGAAGCAGGGTCTAGATATGTATCCAAAGAGACATTCCTCAGACATGACTCTTCTGTGCTCCAGCATAAATGAAGCATATAGCACTGCTGAAGCTAAGGCAGTATAAAACAGGGGTGAAGAGGGGAAGAAATTGCTTGCTGTAAGGTCAATTCAAAGTCAAACTTTTGGGGTAAAATGTGTGAAGCCTGGTGAAATTTCCAAATGCAGTGTGTCAAACTTATGCAATCTCCAAATTACACTTAGAAATATCAGAACTTGTGAAGACCCCACAGACAGATTTCTGTCTTCACCTTTGTGTCTATATGTATATACACATATATATGTACATATATATGTATAAAAACTAAGTGTCTTAATCAACTGCCCATGACTTATACAAGCTCCATTCAGCTCAGAAGTGCATCATTTCCACCATTTCTCCAGGGTGACTGCAGGAGGCATTGGTGAGGAATTTCAAGGCTACGATTGCTGGGCTTGGTCCTAAATGAAAGCAGCAGTAGTGGCTGCAACCCATTTTTTCCCTAATACTTGCCAACTTGGAGTTTTTCTCCAGGATGTGCCAAATATAGATTGCATTTCTCCATTTGTCTAAAATGCCCGAACTTCTGCTTCCTTTGGGGCTGCCTTGACTCCCTGGTTATCAGTGATTTGGTTGAATAGCTCTCAGTCTTTCCCATGGAAACTGTACCTTTATACATAAAGTATTTAAAGATGTGTTAATCTCAGAAGAGCAAGACGTTCCACAAGTTCTCAGCTGAGAGGCTGAGTACCCCACTGAGAATGGAAGGGGCAGAGGGCTGACTGCCAGTCATTTCAATTAAATTATCATTACAACAAGGAGGCGATTTTCCTCTTAGGTGAGGACTCAGTCCCTGGACAATGGAATCATTCTGTCTCTGTCAAAGAATCTCCTCAACCAGAACTAACGTCTGGTATTGTAGTATATTTTTCCTAGCTTCGTTTGAAAGCAATGGTCATTTAGATGATTTTGTAAATGTCAGTGCCACAAGGTGGATGTAAAAATATCACTTTATGACTTGAAATAACTGAATTCCACTAAGGTAATGTACCAAAACTATGCAATAAATGGCCACTAAGTTATAATAAGATGAGGGATGAGTCCCCCAAGGGAAAATGAGAAAAATGAAAACAGATGAAGAAGAAAATTAAGCTGATTATCTACCAAGACTCAGTGCTGCTTACCAGCATTCAGACACACATTTCCATAAGTCTAAATAATCTGCAAAATTAGGAGCCTGCATAAGCATTATAGACTGCTGTGCATATATAGAAATGCAAATCCTTGTACAAGGAAGGATAACCAAAGACCAAGACTTTTCATGTGTTTTTAAGGATAAGAAAGTTTTGGTGACCTCAAATTTCCAGTGATCGTGACTGTTATCTCTAAAAATCTGACCATGTACTTTAGTTCTTATGCCAACCCTTTCTTATGTGATAGTTTCAGTACAAGTTTGGCTTCAAAGATCTCAGTACAAGTTTAGCCTCAAACAAAATTTAGTTCCCCTGGTTGAAACCAGACAGTACAACTATGAAGTCCACAAATTCTGTCTCTATTTTACAAAGAGGAAACTGGCTAATAGATACTTCAGAAGACTGGCTTATTGCAGTGCGGTGAATTAGCAGCATGGAAGACCTTGGAAAACAGTCCAAACTTAGCATTACTACTTTAACTTCTCACATCCTTAAAGCTGAGCATGCTGTATGTGGGATTAGGAAATAAACTTTTACTGTAACCTATCATGCTGAGGTCTCTGTCTAGCTCAGAGTTGTTTAAGTAGCACTTCTCTGCTTAGAGAGGAAGAAACTATCTGTCTGTAAAAGTAAGTCCAATTTTAATCACTTCATTAAAATCATTAGCAAAACTCTCTTTAAGTGTATGAGGCTGTGAATTGACCCACCTATGCCATAGGCAAAACTGTTGATTTTTTCTCCCCATGTAACATCTGTGATAGTTATTTCAGAAATCAAAAACATAGAGTAGATAAAACTTTAAATGAATTGGAAGCCAGAAGAGATTAGCATGTCTGGTGCTTTCTGCCTTGTCCTGATTGCAGCTTAATATCTAAGGGTCCTGAAGAGTTTTTGACGTGGAATTCAATCCCAAAGATTCATGCTAGGTTCCCTCCCAGTTTTGAAGGCAAGTAACTGCAACAGCTGTCACAATTTTTTTAACTTCAGTGTGCCCTAGACAGTTAGCAACCAGCTTGGTCTCTCTGTCATCCTTAGGTTGGACTGATCTGGGGATCATACAATCCTGTGCCTATCTCCCTTGAGAGATTTTCTCAAAACATGTGAGGCACGCTCCTGTAAGGCTGATCTCCAAGATGTTTGCTGGTGCCCTCTAAAACTCAGTTGAAGAAGTTTTCCTTCCTCTTAAATAGTAGCATTTGGAAACAAAAGACCGTTCCACTTTTGACAGATGTAAGCTCTCCATTTGGCAGCATTCAAGGAAATTCATTGCTTACCCAAGGGCATATAGCAGTTGAGGGGGAAGTGGGAGGAGGAATTCAACCTTTCTTTTCAGTGCTTTTCAGACAATTCAAGGTTCACTGCCTTAGTGAAGCAACAGAGAATGAACATGGCAGTGTAGTTTATTGAGCAGGGCAGTTTTTAAGAGTATGGGAGATCTTGCCTACAATGATTCTAATGCTTTCTTAAATGGTTATTTAATATTAAATATCACTCCACAGCCAAACACATAAAATTTAGATGTCAGAGCAGTCATTGGCTGAGCTTATTTTCTGAGCTGGTGCAAAATATAATGTGTTTGCAACCTTGTTTTGGCTAGATGGAGAAATGTATGTGTAATAATACATTTGAAAGCACAGTTTTGTAGGAAGGAATTGCCATGCTGTTTTATGCCTTGGTTTGTGCTAGGTAATAATGCCTGCTACAAATTCTGCAAGGATTGCCAGGATGCATTTGACCATCATCCTTATCAGCTTTTCCTCATGATCAAAGAAAATCAACATCTGACTGGTATGATGTTGATGACCTAAATTCCAGTTCTAGTGAGAGTTGTAGAAACGAAAAGAAATGGATTTAGGAATTAGAACTAGATGTTTACAAAGAGACATCACTTGGCAGCATGCTGTACATTTAAAATATTTCTTTTTATTACTAGAAGTGAGCATTCAGTATGGACGATCAGGCACTTTTCCGTTTTATGGGAAATCAGTTGAGAGTTGCTCATTCATATTCCAAGAGAGAAATAAAATGACAATAAAACAATGTTACTTAACAAAATAAAAATAAATTCTGCTACACCTGTTAAAATCAAAAATCTCAGCTTTTCTCACCCATTATGTGGGTTTAGTATGTTTCATATCAATATTTTATGCGTGGTCTAACAGCTGTCCTTTTTTCTTCAAATGGAGTTGATTTGAGGAAGGGAAGATGGAAGGGTTTTATTGCTAACAGGTATTGATTTCATAACTGCTGAATTTAGCACAGAAGAGACTCCAGTGAAGGAATATATTTTTATTTCATATGACATATTCCCTAAGGAATGCAAAACAAGAGAGGGCAAAGAAGGATTTGGGGAAGCTCATTAACACAGATCATAAAAATCAAAGAAATCATAGGAAGAGAATTCAAGAAGGCTGGCACAGACGTTCCAGAGGAGGGATCAGCCATATCTCTGTCTTTTGTGACAGATGATTCTCTGAGCTGCTCTTAAAAGTCTCCAATGACAGAAAGACTAAAATCTCCCTAGCTGATCTGTCCTCTTGCTTAAATAACCTAATATTCAGAAAGCTTTCACTGATGTCTAACTTAAATTTCTGTGACTCTAATTCTAAAGCTCTCTTTCCCCTTTGCCTTATTTCCCATAGAGAGTTATGAATTCTGAGTTTCTGGAATTCTATTTTCTTGAAGTCTGTTGCCTTTATTCTCCTTATTTTCTTTCCTTAGGCAAGAATGTCATTGTCCCATGGTCAGTGCCACCTTATTCTCCCTCTGCTTACACATTGTCCATTACCTGTTTTTGCAATAAACTGTAGGAGATGATTTCCTCAGTTTCCTTTCTCCATTTTGCCATATTCTTCATTCAGCAGGTATCTGGCTAGCTGACAATCCCAGCTTCTGGTGATTGTTCTGGTTGCTCAGACTAAATCCTTCTTGATCTTTCTGTTTTGGTAAACTAGACTGACAGAGAAACTGTGTTATATGTCCACATCTTTGAACTTCTCTTGCTATAATTATTCAGTTTTAGTTAATCTGATATTTTTGTCTGCTGAACCTGGAACAGTACATCATGGAATAGTTTGGATTGGAAGGAACCGTAAAAATCATCCATGGACAGGGACATCTCTTACTAGACTGAGTTGCCAAAAGCCCCATCTGATCTGGCCTTGAACACTTCCAGGGGTGGGCATCCGCAACTTTGGGCAGCCTGTTCCAGGGTCTCAATAGTCTCATAGTAAAGGATTTCTTCCTAATATCTAATCTAAATTTATCGTCTTTCAGTTTTAAACCATTATCCGTTGTTCTGTCACTTCATGCCCTTGTAAAAGGTCTCTCTCCATTTTTCTAATAAACGCAATTAAAAGACTGCAATAAGCTCTTCCTGAAGCCTTCTCTTCTCCAAGCTGAGCAACCTCAACTCTCTCAGCCTTTCTTTGTAGGACAAATGTTCCTCTGATCATTTTTGTGGCCCTCCTCTGAACCTGATCCAACAGGTCTATGTCTTTCTTGTACTGCACACACGATTAACTGGAATTTAAAAGAATTGATTTTCCCACTCTACTCTGCACTGATGCAGCCTCACCTTGAGTACTGTGTGCAGTTTGGGGCTTGACAATGTAAGAAAGACAAAAAACTATTAGAATGTTTCCAAAGGATGACAAAAGAGAGGTTGAAAGAACTAGAGGACATGACTTAGGAGAAGCAGCTGGGCTCACTTCATTTGTTCAGCCCAGAGAAGAGAAGACTGAGGGGAGGCCTTATGGCAGCCTGCAGCTTCCTCATGAGGAGAGCAGAGGAGCAGGCACTGATCTCTTCTTTCTGGTGACAACAACAGGACCTGAGGGAATGGCATGAGGCTGCTTCAGGGGAGGTTCAGATTGGTTGTTAGGAAAAGGTTCTTCGCTGAGAAGGTGGTTGGGCACTGAAAAGAGCTCCTCAGGGAAGCGATCATGACACCAAGCCTGCCAAAATTCGAGAAGCATTTGGATAACACTCTCAGACATATGATTTAATTTTTAGCTAGTTCTCTGTGGAGCCATGAGTTGGACTGAATGATCCCTGTGAGCCCTTTCCAACTCAGATATTCTATGATTCTATGATATGTGACTCTCCGTGGTAGTTCTTTGGCCACCAAAATGACCATCAAGGAAAAGAATGTTGGCCTTATGCCATGATAGTTGCCTCTCTCAAGCAAGGTAGATATTTTGGAGTAATCCTCTGCTTAGATAGTTGTGTCTTAGTATGTAATTTCGTAGTCTGATCCAAAGCTTGCCAAAACAAGGAGTCCTGTGGACCACAGTTTGCATTAGATCGAAGTAAAATCAAGAGTCCCAGCTTCTCAAAGCTCATCAGTCTTATTTTATGAAATATCCCACCTGGATTTCCTTCATTCATTTTTTGTAGATTTCTGTTCTGGAGCCCATTGACTTGAAATCCAGAATAAATGGATAGGAAAATTCTTGAGGATTTTTCCTGCTCCATAGATTCACCTGTCAGTGAATTCACTATCAGGGAAATGAATAAGGCTAATGGAGAGTTTCCTCCCAGATCTAAAATAAAAGTGCCAGATCTCCTCTTCTTGAAAGAATTTGTGTTTATAGCTCTTGATTTTATGTAGTCTATGAAAATTCATGTCAAACTGTTATTTTGTAATTAAGATTAGTTGCTAAAAACTGAAATACCTTTTGATGTTGCACATTAGCAAACTGGAGAAGAAATTTCAAAAACTGTGAAAGGATGTCAAAGATAGAAAACAAGTATCTGGGGAAAGTGAACAATTTTGTGACCGATACCAATATTATGAGGACATCACTCCCATTTTTACGAAAGGGAGAAAGAAAGACTCGGGGAACTACAGACAGATGAGTCTCATGTCTGTGCCTGGAAGATCATGGAACAGATTCTCCTGGGAGCTATGTTAAGACAGCCAGCATGGCTTCACCAAGGGCAGATTGTGCCTGACAAATCTGGTAGCCTTCCCTGATGGAGTGACAGCATTGGTGGACAAAAAAAGGGCAACTGATGTTGTCTAGTTGGAGTTCTGCAAGGCCTTTGACATGGTCCCATACTACATTCTTACCTCTAAATTGGAGAGATGTGGATTTGAAAGGTGGACTATTCCATGGATAAAGAATTAGTTGGAAGATCACAGCCAGAGAGTTGTGGTCAAAGGCTGTAAGTCCAGGTGCAGGCAGGTGATGAGCAGTGTCCCATAGGGGTCTGTCTTGGGACTGGTGCTCTTCAACATCTTTATGGATGACAAAGACAGTGGGATCAAGTGTACCCCCAGCAAATTTGATCTGGCAGACAGATGTAGGCCCATTCACTACGACCCTTTGAGCATTACTCTTCAGCAAGTTCACCATGCAGCATAGCACCAACCTGCTTATGTCAGAGTTGGACAATTTGTCTACAAGGATGCTGTGAGGGATGGTATCAAAGGATTTATTAAAATCCGGAAAGATTACATCCACCACCTTCCTTTCATCCAACAAGCAGGTGACCTTACCACAGAAGGAGATCAAATTACTAAGATGGGACTTTTTCTTGATGAATCTATGTTAACAATGCCTGATAAAAGCTTTGCTTTTCAAGTGCCTTGCAATATCCCCTAGGACTATTTCCTTCATAGTTTTTCCAGGATCTAAGGCTAGACTAATAGATCTGTAATTTCCTGGATCTTCCCTCATGTCCTTCGTGTAAATGAGTACAACATTGGCTAGTTTCCAGCCAGCGGGGACTCCCTGTGCTCACATGGCCTTTGGTCGGTTGTATAAATCCTTCAGCACTCTGTGATGACTCTCATCAGGTCTCATGGACTTACGAATGTTGAATAATGTCACTTTAGCATGCTCTGTATTACAATTGGTATTGGATTTTTTTTATGAGCATATTTCAAACCTGTGCATAATATTTAGTGGTATCAGAGCTGAAATTTCAGATGCCTCCTTGATTAGCATCTTGGGATAAATAAGGGATATCTTCCACGAAAATATAGTCCAATCAGGACCTACTACTGTCTAAGCCTCATGTGTTTTGACCTCAGAAGCACAATCTTCCCCTCCAGGTCATACTTGTATAAGTGTAGAGTGTGAAAGAACTCAGAAGTGAGGCTTGACAGCCTTCCTCTACCTGAACTTTTTTCAACGTTCCTGCAGCTTTCTTTCATTTAGCTGTAACAGCAGTTTTTCTAATTGACCAGATGTCTATGTCTATGTCTTTCTTTATCTATCTATGGTACCACTGTAGTTTTACATATATAGCAACTATGACTAATGAGCAGATTAGAGACATGCAGTCCTGGTATGACAGTAGAGGCCTTGAGAAGAGGAGACACCATATGTGATGCAGAGTAAAGGCCTGGGATGACATAAGATGGGGCATGGGCTGACAGCTCAGAAATGGTCAGTTGAAGAAGTGCAGACCTGCAGATGGACAAAACTGGCTTTAGAGGTAGAAAAATGACAAGTAATAGCTACTGTATGTAAGTGACACCAAATACAGTAAATTCAGGTGTAACATGGAGCTGGAAAACAATGAAGAAAAAGCAAGCTTTAAAAGCATGTTAGCAAAAAGATAAAAATGACCCCAAGCGTATCCTAAAGAAGGAGAAAGAAACCATCAACACAAGCATTGTATTCCTTCTGGTGAATGGCTCCCGAGTCTAATGAGGCACTGTCCTATACTCTCTAGCAGTCTCTAGCTACTGAGCAGAGGATCATTGGAAAGGTGAGCATAGCAGCAGGACAAAAAGCAATAAGACTAACTGTACTTGTCACAATGTAAATTGTAATATTAATATTACTTGGATGTAATATTAATTGTATAATTGGATAATATGAATTGTAAAATTACTACATTGGTGTATTCTTTCTTTTCTATCTTAATTACATCTAGACTAATAATGATTCTTGAATCAGAATGTTACGATTTATGTAAGAATATTTTTTGCCTTTTATATATAAGATGTGTTTCTTTTTGCCCATAAACAAGATTTTGAGCTTAACAAAATGAAACATCTCTGGGGCCAACGTGTGTATTAGATTATTCTTTGCGCCGTAGATTTCCAGGCTGTTTGCTTCTGATAGTACATAAATTTCAGTTTACTGACACCCTGCAGCTCTGACTTGGTTTTCAGCTGTGATTTATCCTACTAATATATCACCAGGAATACTTCTTTATTTTAGCTTACTTTATAGACATTTTTATAACCAATCCCTTTAATAATTCAGGTCAATTGCTTATACTCTTTCTACGATGTTGCTAACATAAGAAAAAACATTATTACTGTAGTCATGATTGAAGATTAGAACAGGTGGCCTGGAGATGTAGAATATCCATCCCTGGAGATCCTCGAAACACAAGTGGATGTGGCCCTGAGCAACCTCCTCTGCTTGACACTCTTCCCCTTTTAGGATGTTGAAATATGTGATCTAGGAGATTGGTGTGAAATTCAGCAAGAGTAAATGCCAGGTTCTGTGCCCGGGACGGAGTTATGCTGGACACAAACTGGGAGATGAGTTGCAAGAGAATAGCCTCTATTTCCAGGTGGCATTTAATAATATGGTCAGACAGTTGGACTTGGTGATCCTTGCAAGCCCCTTCTAACTGAAATTATTCTGTTCCAGTCCATCTCCAGAGGTGACTTCCCACCTTAGCTCTTCTGTGATTCTGTGATTTTGACTGGTGCTACAAGAAATGCCACAGTAGTCTGTCATGATCCTGCTTCCTTGCTGGCTGACAATGTGATTTCAGTCCTGTGTTGAGATGCAACAAATGATTTTTTTTTTCTGGGAGGTAAGTTTTACGAAGAACAGGGCTCGCTCTAATAGGCTCTGACTGCAGCCAGAGTACAGATTATTCAGCACCTTGATAGCACCCCACAGGATCAAATTAACTATCAGATGAATATGTTCGAGTCATTTAACAAGTCTTTGTTTCTTTATATAGATCTGTTAAGCTCAATGACATGAATCTTGCAGGTAAGAGCTTGCAATAGCAGCACAAGGAAAATATTGTTTAGAGAACCTGGAGTTTTTATCAACATAAGTCATTAGTAACAGGATAGACAAATGTGAATAGTTCTTTTGGGATACGGGCTTAGGCTAGGTAACCTCTTCAGACTCTTTCCTGTCTTATTTTTCATGATTTGTTCAAATAGGGAAGCTGAAGTATCACACTTTGGGGCAGAATGTGTCACTCCTATTCAAGTGGAATTTTATTTTCCTCCAGGACTAGCCTCAGATGGAATCACTGTATAACTAATAGCTCTTGATTACTTCTGCTTGGTTAAGTCAGCAGTGATTAGATACCCAGTTCTAGCCTTACTGACAATGATATAAATTAGTAGCAAATCCAGTGTGCAAGCAGTATAATATTTTATGTGCCTTCTATTATGTAGGAGAACAATAAAAATTACCATTGACCAGTTTTGCTCTTGTGCAGCTATCAGTAACTTCAGAGGGGATTGGCCATAGTTTTTTTTTTTTATGGCAGAGCTTCTTCCTGCCTACTGGCAAGAAGAGATCTTGGGAAGTCTGGAATAGAAACAGGCAAGTTTAGAGTTGTCAATAGTGGGATGGTGACATGGTCTCAAAGAGGCTGTGTAGCATCAGCCTCACACGCAGTAAATGAGGGGAAGCCTGGATGGCCCCTTCCACACTGAACTGCCCGGGATACCAGCAGAGAAAGTAACGGTGAACTTCTGTTGATGTGCATTGGAATTTCAGTGTAGAAACAAAGCTCAGCAGACCTCCATTTCTGTTTTACTTTGTATAACAAACACAAGGAATCATAGCGTCAATCACGATAAGGTAAACACTGTGGGATACTGCGGATCAGGAATACGGGTGTAGCCTGCAACTCAGTTTCTTATAATCAATGACCATCTCTATTTGTGGATTAGTATGAAGACATAGGCTACTGTGTGGCTTGTCAAAATGCTGGAGAGCTGTTTGATCTTCAGTAAGTATATGGATTGTGAGCTGTTAGAAGGAAAGCAGTAAAAGCACATAGCCTGCCTGTGAAATACGCTATTGCCAGGAGATCAGTGAGATAAAACTGAAAGCTGATTGTTGGGAGGAGGGGGGTGAATTTATGGCTAGTTTTAATATGTGTATTCATGCTAAGTACCTAGGGGCAGGCACATAAAAAGGTGGAGTATCAAAGACCAACTTGCTTGAGTCTTAAAAATTTAAAAAGGGAGCCCACAGAAGGATGAGTTATGGAGGCAGTTCTTTCCCATGGTTTCAGGAGCTATGCCAGCTTCTCCAAGGCAAAGTTCACACCGTTTAGCTTGAATCACCATCTAACTTTCATGTGGTCCATGAAGAGAAACAAATCTGTTTGAAGGGTTAGTTGATAGAGAGATTTGTATTCATATTCTCTCTGGAGAGGGAAAGAGCACTCTTTAACTACAGGGAGATATAAAACTCAGCAAGAATAGCTATTAAGTTAGAAGCCCTAAAGTTAGGCAGGGCTTCTGGATATACATCATTACCTTTTGATTGCTGTTTCTACTGACTGGTATTTTGATATATAAATGTTTGGTAATGTTAACAATAACAGCTGTTGCAGAAACAAACTGTATAGCTGGCAAAGATGTATCTCTGGTCCCTGGAATTAGTCATCCCTTGCTGCCCTAGGGCAAACCATTTTGGAGCCAGTGGACACATTCCCACTGTCTTCTACAGCCTTCAGTTAGTAATGTCTGTACAAATAAACAGCTGTCAAAAGGGGAAGAAAAATGAAAGAGTTCTGAGACAATCGGAGCTAAAGAGGCTTAATTTCCCTTGAATTTCCTCTTTGTGAATTTTGTCTGAAGCATCCTATGGCTGCAGTATTTGGTTATGATCTGCCCTGCATGCACCTTCTTGGGGAGTTGTTTTCTTTCTAAGATGTGAAACTCATGTTTCAGCCTTTCCCTTCATCCTTAGAGAGCACAAGTGTACAAGAGTCTTGTTATTTTAGGTAGTTCTAATTCTTTGCCACATTTGACTAACACATTGAAATGTGACTAGAGAATCACAGAATCACGGAATTGTAGGGGTTGGAGGGAACCTCTAGAGAGCATCGAGTCCAGCCCCCCTGCCAAACCATTTCCCTACAGCAGGTTGCACAGGTAGGCATCCAGACAGGTCTTGAATATCTCCAGGGAAGGAGACTCCACAACCTCCCTGGGCAGCCTGTTCCAGTGCTCCATCACCCGCATCGTGAAGAAATTCTTCCGCATATTGATGCGGAACTTCGTATACTCCAGTTTGTGGCCATTTCCCCTTGTCCTGTCACCACAGATCACTGAAAAGAGTCTGGCCATGTCCCGCACTTTAGATATTTATAGACATTTAAAAGATCCCCTCTCAGTCTTCTTTCCTCAAGGCTGAACAGATCCAGTTTACCCAGCCTTTCCTCATAAGGGAGATGCTCCAGGCCCTTTATCATCTTTGTGGCCCTCTGCTGGGCTTTTTCCAGGAGGTCCCTGTCTTTTTTACACTGAGGAGCCCAGAACTGGACACAGTACTCTAGGTGTGGTCTGACCAGGGCAGAGTAGTGGGGGAGGATCACCTCTCTCGACCTGCTCACCACGCTCTTTTTAATGGACCCCAGGGCAAAGACAAAGAAAGAAAATGACAACATGAGCTTCTTTTCTTAATGAAACTGAGCTAAAAATATTCTCTCTCTTTACTTGCCACAACACACAAAGTGAACGGGGTACGAACGAGAAGAGTAGCAGGCTATCCAAATCAGCATGGATGCTTGCAACAGCATGAAGATATGAGGAAGAAACATGCTGTTTGAAATCCCAGAAGGTAGGTTTTATTAATACTTTCCTCTTACTCAGTCATACTAATGTTCTAATAGATGGTATTTAAAAGTAGCAACTGTTTTAAAAAGATGTTCTGCTACTTCTGTTTTAATTGCCTTTATTAGTATCAGTATACTGATCTTAACATCTCTTGATCTTTATGCTCTCAGAGTATTTTCTCAGAGTATTTTGTATAATTCTGTGATTCTGTGATTTTTTTTCTAAATGAAGATTCTTCCCTCATGGTTGCTGCAGGCTTCTACCTTCTTGCTTGCTGGTGTAGTTCAAAATCTTCCCAGGTGTCATCTAGCAATATGTCTTTAGATTTAAACAGCAAAAGCAGCCCCACAAGAAGCTCCAAGGCTCAATTCACTTTACGATAAGATGCTAATGACAATCCCATAGCAATAAACATTAATTTGAAGGTAATGCATTAACTCAGCTATCCAGCAATATGTAGTAATCACATAAAGGTAACACATTAAGTTAACCAGTCATTAACTTCAACATGTTTTCATCTCACAGAGAAGTCTCTTTTTAGATCAACTCAAATGGGTGGTTGTGACAACCCAGCACTGTGGTTATGAAATGTTATTTTATCCCAAGGAGAAAAATGAATTTGAGCAACTAGAAATATTCTATTCCTCCTCCCTTTTCTGAGAAGGGTCAACTTAATTATTTCCTAGAAATTCTTCTTGCCCTAAAATTAGATGAATGTAAAGGATATTAAAAGGCTTCCTTTTACAGAAGTAACTGATCCAAGTCCTATTTGAACTAGGAATTTCCAAGGGATAAAAAAAGGCAAGCTTTAAATGGGAAAAAGACATTTGTATTTCTGAAGCAAATTTCTATGAGTCATTACACTGGCATGATCCAGGTGCTACCTAAAGTTATTATTTTGTTTTATTTTTATGTCACTTAATTTCCCCAGTCCTAGAACATGAATATTCAGCAGGATGACAAAGGATTATTCAAGATTTCCTAGGGAAAAAAAATTGATGAAGTTTGATCAGGACCTGAAGACTTGTGACTGGTGTCCTTCTTGTCTAGGTGGCAACAAATACAGAATTTATGTGGTTCCAAGTCTCTTTCCAGTAGTTCACACCAGAAGCAAGAAGACCAAGGCCCTTTGCATGCTCCAGCATCAGGAGAAGGACAAACAACCAGCCAGATTTCTCCTCTCAAAAGGCATTTTATTGGTTGAAGGAGGTCTCACTGCTGAAAATCACCATAGAATCAGAAATGTGGAAGCTGGTCCAATTTTCGTTATTGGTAAATTTGGCTTTTTCTGTTTTCTAGCATTTAGCATATGCCAACTTGCAGAAACCTGCTCTAGAAATATTCACTTCGGAGCTGAGCTTCTGAAGTAGGCAGATTCCTGCTTTTTGTGACAGTGAACTAGCTACAATCTCCTAGTGGCTTCAAACACTATATAGGGAAAAGCTGGGAATGTTTTTAAAATTCTGGAAAAATTCGCCGGGCATGAGCGCTCTTCCATATTGATGTGCTTCTTCTCTTAAATGATCCCACTCCTATGCTAGCTGCTAGCAAGAAATGCTTTCAAGTCCTCTGCTTCTGTCTATGTAGTATCTATGGATGCATTTATGTCTTTTGTAGGGTCTTCTCCCTTATTTTACCTAGAAATCACCTCCTAGTTGCAATTCTGAATGCAGCTGTCATAGGTGTCATGAGCTTGGCTTACGTTGACACAACACAATTGTACTTGATAATCACTGATTGATATGAGCATATTAATGTAGTTTTATTGAGGCAAAGGTAGCTTTTGCTGGCATTGTCTAGTGTGGTGCAAACATCTACAGAGCTGCTGGATTAAGCTGCTGGATAAAATTATCCATAGAAAAATAATGCCAAATTCCAGTAATAAAAAATATGAAAGCTTGAAATCAAAAAGGATCTCTCATGGTGTGTTTCTAGAAGGTGGTGATGCAGAGCCATAACTCGTATGTCCTATTGATGAGGATGCCCCTAAGGTTTACACTGAGTATTTCAAAGAAGCAGCAGTTTACACCATGATTAAAATAGCCTGTTTGCTTGGAACATCCATTTAAGCAGTACAATATCCATTTCTGTCTCCAGAAGTGATTTCTAGCATGAGTCTTTTGTAATTTCTATTATTGTTACAGAATGGAGAAGATTGATACTGATTCACCCGCCAGTTCAGTTAATTTTTCTTCGAGTATGGATTCCTATTAGGAATGTTTCCATGTAACGTAATAAAACATGCTCATACTATTTGCAATCTGGTCGGCATGCGTATATTCTCTCTAGAATCTCCCTCTTAATAATAACTGTCAGAAGAAGTGGAGGACATAAATGAATATTGGATGATTCACTGGTCTCCTGATAGTTCTGTCCGTTGTGATACAGGAAAGCCTGAGAGCTGAAGGAGAGCAATGTTTGCTGGTAAGAGAGAACTACATTCATCGATATCGTAGGCTCCATTTTGCTTTCTAATAGGTGGAAAAGAGGAAGCAAGAAAGAAGAAGCTAAAAAATATTTTACTTTAATGTGGATTTGTTCCTGTCAGTGTTGGCCATGTCTCTTGCTTACTCCACTGATCTCCTTCTGTGACTTTCGTGCTTACCGACTTTAATTCAACTTTATCCTATGATAAATAAAACGTTTAAGAATTCAATATAACCCATTCAAAACTGATGCTTTCCTATTATCTTTTCACCTCTTTTCTGAAAATTGTTTTACTTTTGCTATTCTCTAGTATTTATGGAAGAGACCAATATCTACTGGTCAATCCCATGGAGCAAAAAAAAAAAAAAAAATGAAGGGTCATAGCTACTTCTTTGTTGGCATTGGCATGTGTTCAGATTTTGCCACTGTATCATTTTACTCCTTTGGATCTATTTTAGTAACACCTTATCTCTAATGAAAGATTCATTCCAACTTGTTTACAACTACAGAAGCCAAATTTTCTGGTCTGTTACTCTCATCTCTTCATTCTTCATCATTGGCACCGCATTCAGATTTGCTCTGGTCTTCTGGTGATATCTCTGATTTTAATGACTTTTTGATCTATGCCAGAGAATACGCTGACTTCTCATTTTGCATCCCATAGCGAATCCCATCAGGTCCTGCAGATGCTGATTTGATGTTTGCTTGTTCCACTAATAAGCCTTGTAGTTTGGATGTGATTCTGGCCTTCTATTCCCACAGCAGTAGTTGCCTTCTGCTCTGTCTGATCTGATATGCTAATGCAGCTTGTGACTAGCACAAACCAAAAGAGTGGTGATTTCCCCTTCAGGGGACATAATAGATTCATCAAGCCACTGCTCTGTGCTCAGCAGTGTCTGATATAGATACATCTGTTCAATAAATCATACATCCAGAACTATCAGTAGGACAGAGGCGTTTTTCCTGAAAGCATGAGATTTAATTACCTTAGCATGTGTAATTCCAGCTTTTATTACCAGCAATAAAAAATGTAGCACCTTAAAAATTGAACCACAGTGCTTGACTCTTGTGACTACTGAGAAGAGCAGACTCTTTGTCTTACATGCATTGTACTGTGATTTTTTTTCTTACAGGAAAAGCATGAGAGCATCATCAGATTAATGAAAAATAGTTTAAGAGGACACCTCTCCTTATCTGAAATGTGATAGTAGGTCATGAATGCCCATATGGCCCACCACAACATGCAGCAAAGAGAGATTAATTTAAACCAGTGAATGTGGAAAGGCTGGTTTGCTGCTGTTAAAGGCAAGTGTGAAAGCCCCAGTTGTTTTTTCCCTTAGTTCTCTGCATCTCTTCACCTTTCCAGGTGAGTAGAAAGCCCTGGTGGATGTTCTGCCCATAAATGAATTAGCTCATGATGAGATATGCTGAGCCCTGGTGGTATGCAGATGCCTTCATAACCTTGTCTAATAGATTAAACAAGGTTTTCTTTCTTCTGAGAGGGAGCAGAGATTTTCTTCCTGTGTCCTTGCAAGTAACACTGCTGTGTCCGTTGCAGTCCTTGGCAGCATTACCCTCAAGACAAGGATGAAACAACTGATGGGAAAAGCACCTACTCTTAGGAGAAGGAAATGTGTGGTTTATACGGTGGTGGTATATATGTGGTATATATGAATTAGCCATTCCCCTGTGTGGAGTAAACACAGTACATGAAATGTGTGTAGCGTGACCTGAGAGCAGCTGTCCTTGTGTAAGACAGCACTTCCCCTTCCTCAGGTACACGGTAGGAATACAAAGCCACGAGAGCCTTCTTGCCGCAGACATCCATGGAAGCAATCAGCTAATCAGCCCATATGTTGCTTCTCTGGGAGGCAGTGGTGTTCCTGACTTCATGGAGATACTCCAAATTCAAACCTTCCCACCTCAAGGTAACTTGCAAAGTAAAAGTGGTGGTATGGCACCCTCTTGTCCCAACACCTCCTTTGGTTTCATACATTTGTGCCATGCTTGCCAACACAGCCTTTCATTGTTGTCTTCTCTCTATTGCTTCTTCTCTAGGCTATGTCATTCACACAGTTTAATCTTTTAGTTTATGGCTTTCTGGAAGGCATAAAAATTCTTATGTCTCCTTGAGATTCATCAGTCTAAAACAAAAAAATAAACAGTAAAATAAGAACATAAACATCTATTCTCACTGTTGGCTGAGTTGTAGGTACAACTGCAGATGCATGCAAGAAATCGTAACTAATAATCTCATTTTTGTTTCTGTGTGTTCTATCTAGTCTTCAGTCAGATCATGGGAAAGAGACCAGCTATTTTACCTGATTTCTCAACCACTAGCACACATGGTGACTCTTAAGTCTCACTTTGCCTGTTGTATTCACTGGCCAGCACGGTTTTGCTTGTGGTGCAGTGCATTGTCAGCTGTTGATGCTCAAAAGAAGCAAAGAGCATAAACTGGTGTTATTGGCAACACGACTGCTCTTTGGTTTATCAAAATGTGTGTCAGTTGGAATCTACCATGGTAGTAAGTAGGATTCAGTATAAGGTACCTTCTTCTGTAGTTTTTCACATTTGATAATATATTTTTTCTCTTCTTATAAGCCTTTAAGAATATTTCTAAGAAAAGATCTTGATGAGATCATAATTTTCATAGATTTTTCTGCAGAGAATTGATCTGCTTTAAGAATGGCCTATTGAGAATCTGCCTTAGAACAACCCCAGGATCTATTAGACATTCTTCAAACAAATGGTTTCATTCCTCATAATTACAGTAGGAAACTAATGCCAAGGCTCAGATACTAATCTGAGGTTCTGAAGCTGTCAATACTATCATTTTGTCGTTACTTTACAAGCACCTGTAAAACTGCTATTGGTCTTTCCAGTGTTTGTATTTTATTTTTATTTAAATATATAATAACATTAATTGTAAGTGTAATAGAAAAAATATTCCAAAGTGTTGGTGAGACCAATTGCTGGTCAGAAAGGGATATCACTGAAATGCACATTTTTTTCCTCTGAACTGCAACATATTCCCCATCACAACCTCAGTCAACAGCTGGGAGCAACAGGGAATGCTGCACAGGGGTGATGGTCCTTCAATGACCCTCACCCAGAGAGATGAAGGAAATAGAACTTCCCTTATAGCACTGAGGGGATTTAGCAGCCGTACTTCTAAATACAAAATTTGAGATTTCCAGGGGTGTTTTCTCATTAAAAATCAATCCTTCTTGTGGAAAGGAAGTAGAAATTTTTTTCCTAAATATTAAAGTTTCTATTAAAAAGAAATAGTTTAGGATGGAAATTTCTTCTGCAGCTGCAGGGTTCCTGTGCTAATCTGAAATTTCCAACAGATGTGAGCTTTCCCAACAGACGTAATATTAATTAAGCTGAAAAGAGTATTTGTTGTCAGGGAATTGTTCATGAGAGAGAGTTGGTTATACCCTTATTTTGAACTTCCTCGGAGTGTAGTTCTAAATGTGAGCAAACTCATTCTAATTTATCTGTTGCTTCTAATACTTTTTCAACTGTGGATACTTTTGCCCATTCATTGCAGAATTTGATAATTAGATTGCAAGATTGGTTAGGCCAATTTTATACTGAAGTGAATCTATGACTTCTGAGCTGGAGCTGAATATATATGATTGGTTCAGAAGGTGAACTGAGGGGTGACAGAGTTCATGTATGGTTGCCTGGAACGAATCAGGCAGATATTGTGTGAGTGTCATGTATAAACTGGAAGAACAAAAAATAAGTTATAATATGAAAATGAGCATTGGCCCATGGAAATAAATTTCAAAGCTCCTCCTCTGACTGCTTCAAATATTTGAACTAGAGGACATCCAGTGAAATGAGTATGAGGATCAATCAAAGCCGATAAAATACAAAATTATCTTCAATTATAATTATCTACAAAATGTACAATTAGCCTGAAGAACTCATTGCCACAGGAAATTACACATTTCTACTATAGGAGAAGGAGTGTCATAGGGTTGCAATAATACACAGAGTTATTCTAATTAATGCTAACAGCGCAGCTAACATAATTAACATTGCAGACTGCAAGACTGAAGTCAGTCACTAATACAAGGGGAATGCTATAAAAATATGAAGGATACTTTATTCTATGTATAATTGGCTTAAGAATTTTAATTTTTCCAATGCATTTGCTCCTGTCTGCTATAACAGATAAGATACTAGGCGAACCTTACATCTGATTAACAGGGCAGAAACCATATTCTTGTGAGAAGATCTCTGAAAACTAAGAAAAAAAACATGCAGACTCATTTTGTAGTTGATGCTTCCTCCTTCAGTTTCAGTTAAACACCAAAAGCAAACAGGTATATATATACTTTTTTAAAGATCAGTCTTCAAAGTTGTAGAATCTTGTTTGCCTTTCAAAAATTTACTTTGATTGAGCGTTTTGTTTCTTTTTCTACCCTTTTGTATTTATTTCACAAATTCAGCTTTATAAAACCACCTTTCCCTTTTCTTTGTACTACCATCAAAGGAGATGCTGAATGGCAGGGGTTTAAAATCAGTATTGGTAAGATATTTAATAAAATGGCAGATCTACTTTTTTCTCCACTTGAAGACTTTATTGAAATACAGTTTGAAAATAAATTCATTTTGTATCTCAGCCTTCGCTAAGCTGGTTGTAGCCAAGTCTCCTGTTTCACTCACCAGGGTGAGTGCAGTTTCTTTTATCTTCCTTTGTTATCCTATATAGTTGAAGAAAACATTGTTTTACTTCTCTTGCTAGTTCAGCTACAGCTGTGTCTTGGCTTTCCTGTTCCTTTCCCTTAACTCCTAGTCCATATACCTATAATCTTCCTATGTTGTGTATCTCTGCATTATTGCCAATGCATTTTATTGTTTTTTTGCTGTTGTTTTTGTTGTTGCTGGTGTTTTAGTCTGCATAAGAGGTCTTCGCTTAGCTAAGCTGATCTCCTGCTTCCTCTGACTGACTTTTAACGTGTTGGGATTGAAAGCTCTTGTGCCTTGAGAAAAATGTCTTTAAATATCTCCCAGCTCTCATTTGCTCCTTTATCTCTGAGGACAGTTTCCCACAGGATGCCATGCAGTAGCGACCCAAATATCCTAAAATCTGCTTTTCTGGTGTTTATTGTCTTGACTCTTCTTTTTACCTGTTCTCTGCTTTTTACCCTTCAAAACTGAGAGTTCTCTCCTCCAGTTGGACTCTCTATCACCTTTATTAGGTGACACACTCCAGTAGTTTCTTGGACTGCTTGCAGTTTGATCTATCACTTTTCCAGCAAACACTTTTCCTTGTATGTCCTAGATTTATTCCATCAACTTCCTAGGGACTGTGATGAGACTGATGAGCCGGTAGTCCCCTGGATCCCCCTTCTTGCTCTTTTTGAAGATGAATATGACATTTGGCTTTTCTGCAGCCCTCAGAAACCTGTCCTGATTACCGTGACATTTAAAAGTTGACGCAGGATGGCCCCAAAATGATATCTGCTACATCCTTCAACATCATTGGATACATCTTATTTGGTTACATGGAGCTGTGTACATTGAACTGGCTTTTCATTTTCTCTATTCATTCTGTATTTCATCTAGTTCATTTTTTTTATTATTGTTTTGTGGTATTGCCAAATATTTTAAAGACAAGATTTAATCCCTGGATTTAGGAAGATACTTTTGTGCATCTCTTTGGTTTTTTTAGGCCAACAACTGTCTTTACAAAGACCTCTAAGTCATCATCCAAAATTTATGTGACTAAAACAGTGAGTAAATCAACAGTATTTACCATCCTGGAAGTAATACCTTTGATTTTCTCCAATCATCAGTTCTCTCGACTGATTTACTGATTAGTGCATTCTCATTAGTACTTTTGCTGAAAGCAAGTAAAGTCATAAAACTATAGGTAAAACTGCTGAGACTTTCAAAACAAGGTATGCATTATATCACTTAGTAGAGTAACATTCTTAATCACCTTTATAATTGGGGGTGGAAAGCCAACAGAGTTGTTCAGGAACAGTGTTCCTATTTCAAAGACCTCTTGTAAGACTTTTATTATCACTGCTCAAATCTGGCAGCTTATCCAGAACTTACCATTGTGGCATTTTGTAGGATTTCACAGAATAGACCACTTAGCCTCAAGTGAAGCATGAATACATTTGGAGTTAGCAAACTTTAACAACAGTAAAGCAAGTGCACTTCTAGTTTGACCTCTCTGTCTATACATAACTAGCTATGACCAGTAGAAATTAAGTGGACAATAAAAAAGATCAACTAATATGTGGAAAAAAAGGCTCTAAATTAAGCCAGTTGGAGGAGAGATGCAACCACAAAAAGCAGGTGAATTGATCTGAGTTGATGTATCCTTATTATCTCTCCATAATTGTCTTGCTATTCTGGGCAGCTTTTCAGTCCATTTAGAGACAAATAACTGATGCTTGGAGCCAAATGTGTTTTTTATGCCCAAGACATGGGCTGTAGGTTGACTTTGCATGACTGGAGAATCCCCTACACTTTATACTTTGGATCAAGTATTCCTAAATTATTAATTGAAAATCTGGATATAATCAGGAGAATTGAACATCTTAGAGAATATTTTCTGAAACACCCTCTGTCATCAGGTCTAAAAATCCCAGTTTGAGAAGTAGACTCAAGAGTAATTGTGGTAGGATAAAGAATCAGGTGCTGGATTTCTAGGGAGCAATGTAGCGGAGATAAAATTTGATCAGAGCAGTTAAAGCAAGACAGTGTTCTTCTTTCTCACAGTTATTTCACCATGAACGATGATCTCATCTCACAGTCTTACATAATCAACAGTCAACCCTGAACTCAATGTAACTTTATTTTCTCAGGTTATAACATTTATTTGCACGTATGAAGAAATGTCATCAGATGCGAACTGACCCAACGGACAGATGTAGTGGCATTGCCATCTGTGGAGGTGTTTATACACATTTTGAGCAATAATTTAGGTAATGAGGTGTCTGGAATGGCAGGGGAATTTCCGTCATCTCGAGGCAGGGAGATGGACTTCACACTTCAGGAAGTATTTTCCTTGTTTCACTCAGCAAATTTTTTAAACAAAAATTAATTTCTTCAGGATGCTGCTTAGACATTTGCTATTTATCATTAGATGTTTCTTGAGATTGATAACTGAATCATCCTTTGAAAAAAGATTGTGTTTGGATTTTGGGATTTCTGATGGATGTGTTATTTTCTTCAGACCAGAGTGATTATTGAGTGGCAATATGGTTTCATTATAAACTCTCAGCTGTAGTTCTACAGATTTTCTTCTTACTGATATTAATAATATCATTAATAACAATATTGACATTGATAGTAGAATTTATTTGTGATAAAAATAGCAGGAGGTAGTTACTTCAAACAAATGATGCCCTTTGGGAGTATTGGGATTACTCAGAAACATAGAAAAGGTAAAATTTATCAACTAATTGCATTCAGAACATATTATTTGCTGAATTAATGACAAATCTGCTGTACTGGCAGATGGAAAAATTTGGAGTGAGTGAAAATACTCACAGAAACATGATTTAAAACTAAAGGATATTGTCTTGTAGGTGATTTTTGAATTCTTTTTTGGCCTCCAACAGATAAAGACAAAGTACCAAAGTAATCTATTGTTGTATAAACTGCTTTTGAGTATAGTCAAAAACTGATCATGTAAAGGCACAAATGGTAAAAAAACGAAAAGCTGAGAGAAAGCAGATGATCTGCTTTTTGTCATCTGTCTGAAGTGTCTGGAAAGGTTAAAAGTTATCTTTTCCTCTGGAATGATGAGAAGACGCAGTGGAATCAGAATCTATATGAGAGGATTGAGGAGCAAAGTCGCCTCTGTAATGCCTTAGTAGTAACAATAAGAAATTTAGAGATGAAAAACGTATTCTGTTTAGTTAAGCCGCAACACATGGCTTGAATTTGGCCCACTGAGGATTTAGTTGTGATGATCAGTAACTTTACACATATCTAAATAGCATCAGGACACAGCTGTGTGTAAGTAAATCTCCGAATTCACTATCTGACTTCCTGTAAGTATGTAGTTTGCTTCAAAAGTAATGCCTCCTATTTATTTCCATGAAAGCTGCAGCAGTTCAAAAGAGCACAATAAAACCATTTGATAGAGGAAATTCTCAAGCCGCCATACTCTATTTTTCAACATAGTCACCACCATTAGCTATGCATTTTCACCAGCAATGAATAAGAGGCTGCATGCCATGCTCGTCAAAAACTGCACCAAAACTGTTTGGTCTCCAGATGTATGTTCAGCAAACATCAATGAATGTCAATGAGTGCTATTTTTTCTGCATGGAGGAATTAATTTCCACACCTTTGCTTCACAGACACTTCCATGTCAGACGCCGTTTTGTCAGACTGCTCCTCTGCTGCCATCTGTCACACAGCAACAAAATGGAATGGAATATTGGTGGAAAGGTTCAGCCTCTACTGCTCTACTACCAACATCTGCCTCTGACGTTGTGGGCCAATAAAACAAAATAGGAGACATTACTTTCGGAGCAGTCTTCTTGTTTACAGATACTTACTGTCCCGGTATTTTCTTGAATTTTCTTCTGTGGCAATAATTTCCAAGGGGTAGAAGTATGAAAGGAATGTAACTGCCCTCCTGAACAGTGTGAGTTAGGAATGAAGATCTGATCTCTTACACATAGTTCTGATATATTAAATGTAGATCTGACCTCTTCAATGCAGAGCTGGAGATTTTGTTGAGTTACAAATTTTATTATGTAAAAAAGAATTGTATGTACAAAGTTAAAAACATTTGGATTTTTTATAGTTTTTTTGTCTTCTAAGTTCATAAAACTACTTTAGATACATTAAAAATAACAAATCCTTGTAAAAACCACATAATTATAAACTCTCATCAGAAAATGTTCAAGTGCATTATTTTGACTTGGTTGAGATGCTCATTTTAAGTTTTCTTCAAAAACATAGGAATGCTATTTTCTATTAAAGAAGCATTCCATGAGGAAATGGTTTTCTTCTAAGCCTTTTCTTGTTCATAGTAATTCGCAGTGTTTCACTGGAATATGGGCGGTACAGGTAGTCATGGGTGTGGAGTGAAGAAACTAACTCACAAGTCCTATCCAGATCTCTGAAACTTGAGATGGAATTTGAACTTAAATTTTGGTGCAGAAACAAGTATCAGTAATGTACTTTATTCCAAACTGGTTGCTGTAGCTAAGGGAAATAACTTTTTTGTACAAATAGGAAGTTGTTCTGACATGTGGTTTTATTTTGTGACACAGTGAATTGAAATAATGCAGACTGCAGGTCACAGTTGTGTCCAGTAGGTGTAATAGGATGGGTCTATTGTCTGGCTAACTAGGATAAGAGTGAACATCTTCAACCACCACAGAAGGATTGAAATTCTGTTAGTATGTTCTAGGAAAGTATCATAGAGATCACTCTTGTATACTCTGTAATTTTCTTTGAAGAGATATGATGTACTTGGCTACAAGATACAAACAAAATATGTTTTCAGTACATTTTAAAAGATTTTAAACAATAAAAGAAGAAATAGTCTATATAAATCCAGGTATATTCATTGGTATTAAAGACAAATTCTGTTTTTAATTTTCAAAGAAAGGCATTACTATCAGCCTGGTAGTTTTTCCCTGTCTTCTTTCTACACATACCCAAAGTAACAGCATTCTGAGAGCGATTCACGTGTCATACCAGGAGCCATGGAATGGATAAAACAGAATTAAAAGAACAATAATGGTCTCTGGCATAGCTATATATTACCTAAATCAACACAAAATGATGATTTCAGGCATGAGTGCACAATGCACATTCCAGCTCAGAGGTTTGTCTGCTACAGTCCAGCTTAAACAAGCACATGTCATCAATGAAAGAGAATAGCCACCTATTTCATATCCCTTTGCTTCTTTTTGCCATTCAGTATACAGCCCAGCCTTTTATAACTTTACAATACTCCTGTGAACAATGATGCTGATCATATACTTTCAAGCCCTGACTCAGCAGAGCTCTTAAGTATATGAAAGCATGATTTATCTTGTTGGGTTTTAATATGATGCATAAACCATATGGTTTTTTCAGCTTTTTTTTTTTTTTTTTCCATTCCTGAATCAAGGTGAGAGAAACAGAGCTCCTCTCTGAGTTGTTACAACTCTAAAGGGGAAACAACCTTTTGCCATTAAATTGTGGTTTACTAAACTAACAAGCTGTTTAAAAAAAATACAGCTAGAAGTGCAGAAAATACCATAGTCCTTTTATGAGTCCACAAAAATGAATACAATTTTCCTATCAAAGTGTTGATCTTGCAGTATTTGTTCCGTCTTGACTAGACCTGGGGCTAAAGAGGCTTAATTTGGTGTTCCCCTACCTGAGGGCCCATAAATTCAGTGTCTTGAAAATTCAGTTTCTCATCTTTGTAGCTAATGGAGGGAGACAAGTATTAGGCACCTCCATGGGGATGGAGACAGGCCAAGGCAAGGCTAGCCCATGGTGGGGTCAGCATTAGGCGTGGTGAGGGGGACCCTTGGTCAGACACAGGACCCAGGATGGCTGAGCAGGGCTATCAGGGCTGGGGGCAGACCAAGACCAGTCTGGGACATCAGCCAGCTGTAAAATTACTTTAAACCAATATTAATCTTGTAATTTATGCTACTGCTGAGTTTCTTTCCTACAAAGATCAGTTAAAAGTTCCGTTCATGGCAGCAAAAAATAAGCAATCTCATTTTGGTTTTTCTTGTACTCAAAGCTGTGGCAAGGTGCAGGGAGGACACAGGCTGGTCAGGTCCCTGAGGGCACAGACAGACATCCTGGATTTACCTTGGACCTGCCATGTTGTCTTGGACCTGATGCTGTGGGCTGGGGCTGCCTCTGCTGCCCCTAACCTGTCCTGCTTTCTGGCTGAGAATGGTGGGATGGGCCCTAGCTGCTAGGCCCTGTTGGCCCCTACATGGAGCCTTCATTGCTCCTGGCCCTGCTGGAGGTGCCAGCCTGCACAGTGCCCTGCACAGTGCCTTATCTCTCAGTGTAGGGTCAGTTATCTCCATCAGCCTGGGGTGAGGTGGGAGTCTCCTACTTCCGTGTCTAGGCTCTTCAACCCTTATGAGTGTCTAGTCGCAATTCAGCAGAAGCTAACTAAAAAGTTTGCTATGGTGGCAACCCCAACCAACTTCCTGCCCTTGAATTTTGTATTTGAGTACAAGAAGTTGGCTGCGGGACATCATCATTGCAAGTGCTTTGAACTGTAGTCAAGGAAATCCTATAAGTTTGGTCAATTAAAAAATGAGTAACTTTTTGAGGGTTGCTTTGAGTCCTTGATTTCCCTGGCTTGATTTTCTCCTCGACTACACTGACAAAACAGCTAACCATTGAAATATTCTTGGCTATGAATTATGCTTTTAGAAAAAACATTTGATGTTCATATATGGTCTCTTGGCTGCTTACAGTGATGCCCATCTGCTAGGATGGCATGATGCCGGCACACACGCAGTGGCATGCCAGTTTTTTTGGGCAAGGAGCTCCAACCAGGAATGGTTTCACAGAGGCAAGCTGCTGAATGCTTCAGGCACCATCTTTTTTGGAAGAATCCTTTCTTTTGTTATAGGATTGCCACATTGTTGCCATAGGGCTCTTTAAACCATTGGTAGCTTTGTGTCCTAATACAGTGCTTGACTATTGAGGACTAACATAAGAGACTGAAGAGCATTTGAGACTGGCAAGCATCTTTTGAAATGTGGTCTGACTTAGATGCATGTGAAACAGTGATTATTTGAAACAAAATCTATGGATATGTTAAACAGGAGCACTGAGTGTTCTGGGTTTATGTATCATCTTTTTAAGCAGGGAAAGCAGAAATCCCAGCACTGTGTGGCATAGAAGTGCTTGCCAGCATGGGATACATTGTGTGATCAATTAATCACAAAGCTTCAGTGTTTCTCTGACAGTCAGTAACCAAATTAAATAATTCTGAACACAAAGTTGTCGCAATAAAAGCAGAGGGCATGTGGGGACAGGAATGGGGACAGATCATAAAGGAAGAAGAAATTTAACACAGGATTTGATTTTGAAAAGAAATCAGTGAACTGGAGTAAAATTGCAAGACTTTCCAACAAGAGCATCTCGGGACAAAATCAGAGGTTTTCTGCAATGATGATCAGTTACTGATGGATGAGAATATGATGCCCAGGTTGTAAAGAGGTGCTGACAAAATAAGACTAAATTGAAAAAAAAAAGTGTTAATTTTGCATATGTTTTTCATGATTTCTAACTGGAGAAGAATTGGAATTTCCTTCACATCAGAAATGTTTTGCAATCATATAAAAATAGAATGGTTTGAGTTGGAAGGAATCTTTAACTGTCATGTTGTCCAACCCCTCTGCCATGGGCAGAGACTCCTTCTACATCACTCAACATGATTTTTAACACTTTGAGGGATGGAGCATCCCCAACTTCTTTGAACAACCTCTTCCAGGGTCCCAACACACTCGTCATAAAAAAATTTCTTCCTTATAGCCTGTCTAAACTGAATCCCTTTCACTTTAAAACCAATATACTTTGTTCTGTCACTGCAGACCCTGGTTAAAAGTCTTTTTCTGTCTTATAAGACCCCTTTATATTTTGAAAGGCTACAAGACGGTTTCCCTGAAGCCTTCTCTTCTTCAGGCTGAACAACCCCAACTCTCTCAACCTTTCTTCATAGAAAAGGTGCTCCAGCCCTCTGGTCATTTTTGTTGCCTTCCTGTGGACCTATTCCAACAGCTCCATATTTTTCTTTTGCTGAGGGACCCAGAGGTGAAAACAGTACTCCAGGTGGGTCCTCATGAGAATGGAGTAGAGGGGGAAAATCACATACCTTAACATGTTGACCACATTTATTTTGATGTAGACCAGGATAAGGTTGGCAATCTCAAAACATATTTTATTCATCATTAGATGACTGCCTCAAGCCCTAGGCTCGCTGTTGTTGAGGAGTGATGGAGCTGTCTTTCTCATTCTGATGAGACATTTCATCCACACTTATTCCTGAGGAAAAGTTCCTATTTTTTGAACCATAAGCTCTCGTGACAGAGAAAGCCATAACTGTTATGTTCTCCACATGCAGTTAGATTCAGGGAGTGACACAGCTAGAATCAGAGGAGAGAATGAATCTTAGCAATGCAAAGGCTATCTAAAAGTCATAGTGATGTCAACAGAGCCACTTCAGCTGCCTTTACAATGCTCTGAGGAATTCACTCATTAGGGATGGGGGCATAATCCTTCCTAGGCTGTACTAGCAAAAAGACTTGAATATTTTCTTTTTGCTTTGTTCATCCCTGAATTACCTTTTTACATTTTCAAAACAATAATCTCTTTTTGTTCCCCAACCTCTTCCCACCAAATCACTTGTCAGTTTTAGAGGTTTCTGATACTCTGAAAATGTTTTGCTGAACCTGGACTCTCAAACCACGTTCTTTCCTTCCCTCTGAACCTCCTCAAAGCACAGCAGCTTGGTGGCTCACTCACTGTGCTGGGGTGTGGAATACTTAGCTTCATGCCCTCTGTTTTGCTTGCCTAGACAATTTACAGTGCCTTTAGGAAGAAGCATCAAGGGACAGTCATTACAGAATTTATTATTTCCTGATAAAGACAGAACTGATACCAGATATCTGGTTTCAAATTATTCCTTCTAACGTCACTCACTAGTCTCAAAGAGACGTAGAGATCTCAAGAATTACATGGGTCTTTTAATCTTCTATATTTTGGATTTAATTACATATGACTCAAAATAATTTAGTCACATAATTCCCTACAACTACAGTGTCAGGTGGGTACATCACTTTGGAGATTTGGGACATAAAGTAACAGTTAAGTCCCCTTCCTCTTTTGAAATTTCCTTTCTTGCAGGATCTTATAAGATCTAAATCCTACTGGCCTCAGTTGAGCCAGCTGGGATGCAGTTATGGAGGAAATAATGATGCCTATTATGGCTAAGATTATGTAATGATTTCTATTCCACAGCTTTCTGAAGCTGAAATTGTCAAGGCTCTGTCCAAGAATGGTCCTATTGCTGAAAATATATTCAATAATAGTTCAGCAATTTTACAATAAGAGGAAAAAAGAGAATTTTCCATTATAAAAATTAGACCTCATAACTTTTTAACAGTTATGCAGCTAACCTATCCCATAATAAAAAGTTGGAGGTTGTCATGGAAACCACTCTCTGTGAAGAAGGGCATTTGGATTTATTTTTCTGGTTTTATATCTTATGTAGCAATTTCAACTTCCGCAATGCTGAAAAAAATACAAATCTGTTCAAATAATTTGAGCTTCAACTTGAAGTAAGAGTAAATATGCGCAATCATTACTTCTATAACTCTTTTCATTACATTTATATAATTGATATAACCACAAAATGAGGAGCTGCTTCTATGCATCAAGATGAGGATATAAACAAAAATTTTCCAAATATAACTGTCTTATTCAAGAAAACTTAGAACTGAATGACTTACCATCATGGCGGGGAAATAAGAAATTAAGTTGTTAATGCTTCAGCAATAACTTCTATCAAAAATGCATTTTCAATACTTACTATTGTTTTAGTCATTGCTACTGTCAGTAGCAGTTTCAGACTCCAAGTCATGAAAAATGGTGTTGCTTTTGTAATAAGCTGAAACATGATAGAATTGGTATAAATTTATATAATTCCATCAAAGGTGAATGAACTGCACCAACTTAAACTGAGGAACCAGTTCTATCTGAACAGCTGTGCATATGATTCAGCATATGATCCCACCTACTCCAGTACGTCACTGTTTTCCCAAATGCTTACATGTGTGGCACACCTCATGTCTACATTTACAGTGTTATTCACAGGAAAAGGGCTGTGCATTAGAATAGGCTCTTTGAGAAACACTCAAAAGTATTATTCCAGTACGTGAAGGGGGCCTATAGGAAAGCTGGGGAGGGACTTTTTACAAGGACAGGTAATGATAGGGCAAGAGGTAATGGCTATAGACTGAAAGAGGGTAGATTTAGACTAGACAAAAGGAGGCAATTCTTCACAGTGAGGGTGGTGAGACGCTGGAACAGGTTGCCCAGAGAAGTTGTGGATGCCCCCTCCCTGGAAGTGTCCAAGGCCAGGCTGGATGGGGCTTTGGGCACCCTGGTCTAGTGGGAGGTGTCCTTGCCCATGGCAGGGGGGTTGGAACAAGATGATCTCTAAGGTCCCTTCCAACCTGAACCATTCTATGATTCTATGATTTATGAAACATGGTGAGATTGTGGAGTGTCCAACATGAGAAAAAACGTTCACAGTAGATTGGCAGTGAAAGATGTCTATAGTGCACCTGCCAGAGTAAAATAAATGGCAAGTCCAGGGAAGCTGTGTGGTTGGGAGGACTGGAGATGACACCAAGAACCTTCCAAAAGGTTCCATACAGACACAGTCTGAAAACTTTAGCACTAGATCACATGAATATAGAAACTCCTATAGGTATGGAAACAGATTGCCCTAAAATCTATTTTTGATTGTCTCAGGTCAGCAAATCAGCAGCTAGATTTTTGCAAGCCTGGTGTCCAATTATTGTTCTTATGCATTTACAATGTAACCCTTAAAACTTGTTTTCATACAGTTAGTTGAAGAAGCCCTGAAATAATGACAGGCTTCCTCTGAGGCCACTGGTTCCACAGTCACCTTTTTGAATGAGTGAAGAAATATGTTAATTACATGGAATAATCTTCACTGGCATTGCAAGGTACTTCAGAGATGTATTTATTAGCATGACTGTACATAGTATGGGAAAACTTGATACTGGTATTTCCTACAAAACTGTTTCAATGCAAGTGTTTCAAATGTTGTCAGCATCTACTGTATGAGGTATTCAGTCACAGCCAGTACAACAGGAAGTGATGGTTTCTAAAACAAGCACAATCAGGGACTGTAAAGCAGGGTAAAAGCTGCCCCTGCCTCTGAGTCATTTTAAAGGTGGATGGGAGAGGCTTATTCCTTTAAAAAGCTATTCCTTCTGATGATGGAATAATGATTTGGACCACCACACAGGCTGTGTTTTTTTAGATTTATGTTTATTCATTCTTCAGCTTTGTTATTTTAAGGATGGGTATATCTCCTGTACTGTGCTAAGGAATCCTGGCCATACATTCCAAGAGACAAAGGTGTTTTGAGGAGAAAATTCCATTTAAAAACACTAAAAAAAACCCAGTTTTTCATTCCCTCTTTGACTTGAAAATGCACAAAAAAGCTCTGAAATTTATTCAGAAAATTACTCACTGACTTTGCATTTCCAACTTGGTGAAAGGCTTAGGGTCGAAGCATTAGATAATGTTATAGAGCAAGCCAGAGAGAAACAGCAAGAGATGATAAAAATCTGTTATAGAAATAGATAATCTGTAAGTGTCCATTTTTACAATACAAACATTATACACTTTTTGGATTTTTAGGTAATAATTACCTCATTATCATTCAATAATGCATTCTTTATTCCTGACCTTTTTGGTACCTGACACTAATTTTTGTAGCTACAATAACATAGAAATTGCTATACACATATTGGTACAGCTTGAGCCTGTTTAATTAGCTGCCTGGAAGAGAAAGATAATGTCTTATTATTTGTCTGGGGATAGTCAACTTCTCCTGCGTTTGGAGATAATCACCTTCACTCTGGAGTGGGAAGACATCCTGCAATTATCATAGAGCTCAAAAACATTCCTTTCTTCCAGGGAAAGGCAGTGAGTCCTGAAAACATGACACCTTCCAAGCCTTGGCTATCATTAAAGTCCTTTAGACACTGTAAGACTTCACTGTTATGGAAGTTATTATTTAACAAACTTTCAGAACTGCCTTCTCCATTCTCTTCATAAGGTGATCTTAAAATTCCACTTGGCTGCAGGATTAATTAGTTATCTACTTTGTGTATACACATACGCAGGCTTTGTGTGTGGTCTCCTAGTATGTATAAACCTCCTTCCTATCTGACTGAGAATCTGGCATTCTCAGCCCATTAATTTGACTTCTACACTCCTCTGTTGAAATTTTGTGCCATGTTGAAGACACATCCACCGAGAAATACTCAGCCCATTTCTTATCTTCCTATTTTTAGGATAAAAAATATGTTAAAACATTATCATTCAGATTCCTTAGCCTGTTCCCATAGCTTTAGGACAGTTCTGCAGGACTTTTTCTTTACAATAGGTATTTCCAAATATAGGTCAGGACAAGTCAATGTAATTTTTGCTCCTCTTCACTCTGACCTGGTCTAGACTGTACAGCATTGGCTGTATCTATACTAATACAACAGTAGTGTCTATCTACTGTACTGGAGCTCCAATTATAGTTTACAAAAATGCATATGAATAAATATTTGTTTTTCTCTTAGAATGCTTAGGCCTGAATTTTCAGTCACTTTTATGCCTGTACATTTTTGCGCTTTGGAGAGATGAATTTTTTTCAGTAAGCTACCTGCCCAATCTTTTTAGACTTGCAGTTGGAATACAGAAGCAAGTTGCAAAATAACGAAGATGTGGACGTACTGAGGCAGTTTCCAGGTAGAACCGCATCCTGTATGTTTCCTGATGAATCTCCTCTGCAACATCTGGCAGTCATTATTGACAAAAAATGACTATTAACATGTACATAGGAATCCTGTTTCTGTCAGGAAAGGAGAATGTCAAGGCCATGTTTTGTCAGAGGAATCACAGATGAAAAAAACAACAACACAAAAACATTCAGGGCTTAGCTGGAGGCCTGTTACTGTTAGTAATATAGCTGAAGATCCCTACCAGCCATTTGGTTCTGTGGTTCTGTAAATCAGAAAAAATCCTTATTTCTTTCCTACAAGAATCTGTTCACTCATCAGAATTGAATTGCTTTGTGGAAACCATTTTGTTTTGAGCAGAGTGGTCTCGTGAAATTCTGCCTGCTAGGCAGTTGTTGACGTCTGTTTGGTTTTCTCTCTGATCCGGCCCTATATCAGCTGCGTAATGAGCTGCTGGAAGATCTGTTTCCAGGCTTCAAACTTCCCAATAAATTAAGCTCCTATTTACTGTAATCTCTGAGGAAGCCCACCAGGCAGACCATCCCAGAGCTGGTGCTCCATTCCCTTTCATGACAAATTTCAAAATGTTTTTTTTTTTTCCTGCCTTATTAAAAAAGATAATAATGAAGCCCTGAGATTCTCTACAAAGCAGAACTCTCTCCAATTCAGTCTCCATAAGCAATGTTCCATATTCAGTTTACAGTGAAAATCTGAGTTCTTTACCTCGTGTTGTGCCCTGGCTTTCTCCAGCCAAAGCTCTGCACAATGTATCGGTTTCATCCATAATACAGGCAGAGATACACTCTCCATGTACAAAGGTTCACAGCCCTCCCGAGCCAAACCAGATTTCTTTGCTAGCTGTGGAAATTTAAAATGAAAGTGCTCACAGCTAGAGTGGATGAGATGCCAGAGACACAAGTTATAATAAAAACACGCACACACAAAGGCACAAATGCTTGAAACAGGTTGACTAGAGAACTTAAGGAGTCTCCATCCTGAGAGACTTTCCACAAGGGCTCTTTTCTGAGCTGGGGTCAGACTGGATGACCTTCACAGGACCATTCTGGACTAAGTTATTCTGTGATTCCATGATTTAATAAGTGGAGCATGATTATCACATGAGATATTGAGTGCTCCATTCAGAAGGTTTAGGTTCACATGGGTGGGCTAAGGAGTAAGAATATGTCATGTCAGCATGGCTTTTTCTCATCAACACTCACAAGTTTTTGACTTTATCCTCTGTCATGGTCTCAAAGAGCTGCAAGATGTGCCTTCCAGTTCTGTGGTTTACGCTGTGTGTACCCGTATCAGGACAAAATGTCGCTAGATGTTTGGAGTAACTTATAGATGAATCGTTGTTTGTAAAACACTCTGCACAATTAAAGAAGTACTTCAAAGCAAAATAATGTGAGAAGTAATTCTGCCAAGCTCTATTCCACTCCGTGAAAACAGACAGGAGAATTTTGGTCTGTAAGTGGAAAGTATTACCCTTTTGCTTTGGAATGTGTATATGCAGTTTTAGACAGATAAACAGATGATAGGAACGGGTATATTTTACTCCACTTTCAGGAGTTAATCTGTTTATAACTTGGAATATTTCTAGCGGATTGCTGTGCATTCTTTTTCTTTAAGTAAAAGCCCTGATAATGATAAAGGCATAGAGAATTCAAAGCGTTTGTTGCTTCTAACTAGATATCTTAATAATCGCAGTCCATCTTTACTGCAAGAACATTAGCAGTGAAGGATACTCATCTGAGGTCCTGACTAAAGTGCAGTAGCTCATTCTGTGCATTTTATGTAAGTACTTTCCATGTAGGAGAGGTTGAACACATTAACTGGAAAATTAATGATATTTTTGACTTTCAAATTTTAATATATGCCTGAAAACTGTACTGAAAATCTAGTAGGAAAAATGTTTATTGCTGCTGGAAATGGGCCATAGTAGGATACATTGCTACTTTCCACTTAAAGATAAGCAATCATTTTTCAGTTAACAATCCTGGGGAATCAGCCAACCTCTTCCTTTTTTATTCATAAACTTGATTCTCAGTAAGCCATATATGTTGTTATCCCAGCACTGTCAGAGGGATTTGAGTTGTGTATACAAAGAAAATTGTTCAATCTTGAGTGCAAAGCCTTCAATGTTCTAAGAATATATATCTATATAATGATTTGGGGGTGTTCCCGAAAGGGAAGCTATCTTAGTGTTAAAATCATCTACTGCAGCTCAAGGAATTGTGGTATAATCTTTCCCTTTAACAACAAAGACAAACTAAAAAGTGAGAGAGTTTAACACCTTAAGAATTAGTTGGAGAATTCTGGGTGCAGTTATGAAAATGATTCAGCACGAAGTGCCTTTATGTGGCTTTGTCTTCGTTGAAAAGACTTTTAACATGTGCCTACTTGATTTATGGTATTTATACATGCCAGGATTGCAAGGAGATGACTGACCTGTCTCTGGTATTGGAATCATCCTGAATATGTTTGTGCAGCAGTCCTCTTGATCTAATTGCCCGGAGGGGCAATCTGGAGTAATTAATCATAATGACTGTACTTTGATATGTGCATCGTTGATACATGTTAATGTGGCTGTTTAAAACTCTGGAGAGCCAGTGTGTTCCAAACGTCCGCAGGAGGCAAGGGATGCATGGCAAACACCCAAGTATAATGAAGCTAGCTGTTGGGCTGGAGGCTTAGAAAGTAGAAGGGTCTCCCAGAGACTCAGTGAAAGCCTAGATTAAAGAGGAATATTCTTTGGCCTTTGTCCTGAGTCCAAAAGGTAGATTTTGTAATGATTGTAGATTTGATTGCTTTTGTCTTGTTTTGTGGGTTTAGCCTAGTAAAATAGAAAGAAAATAATATTTCAAAGTGCTGTGTGAAGTCCTTTCATGTTTGTCTTAGAGTGTGGATTGAAGAGTTCCGGCAGACATTACTAATACTGTTTAATATGTCACTGCCCCGATTTGCCCATCTTGCCTCTCTGCTGCTGCAGCGTGTGCCCAGGTACATGCTGATCCTACACACCACCCTCTGCAACAGTCCCAGGTCTCAGACAAATAGCAGAAAAAGCGCCAACAGATGTTGAAATAAGTCTGTTCAGGATCTTCTGGTACATGTGGTCTGAGAAACAGCACTCTTAGTAGTACACGCACAAAGGAGGAATAACACTGCTGATGCCAGAGGGAGGTGTACCATACACTCGCTCATTATCCACATCTGCTTTTGAGAAGTAAATTGCCCCTTTCTCCGAGAATTCTGCACTGGTCAGAGTGAGAATATTGCATAAGAAGGATCCAGAACAATGAAACTAGATCAGATCCAGCCTGAATATGGCTACAGTCCTCTGATCAGAACAGTCAGATGAGCTCAAGATCTTACTGGTTAAGGTTGATAATAGCCTCTATTTAAACTGAGAATTCCTCCATGCAGCTGTTACATAAAATCAACATAAAGCTTTGTGGTGGGTTGCCTGAGAAATAAGCCATAAAAAACTATTCCTCAGTTAGTCTTAATTATTTGCTGAATATACACTTTCCTCTGTGCTTCCATTAGTTTCCATCCAGCTCAACACTTCCAGAAACAGTGAAGCTGTTGAGACCAAATCTCGTTCAACTGGATGAGATCAATTGTCCCAGTGGAAATAAAGCTTTTTTTTCAGCTGAGCAGGATTTGACTTTCTGTATATCTACTTCCTTCACATAAATGCATGTGTTTATCTCAGATATATAGCTTTTTGAGATTATATGTGAGAGTATGAGAATATCTGTCTTTTGCTCTGCCTACCTAGTGCAGGCTTGAATAGTTCCTTTCATCTTCACAGTGAAATCATAGAATCCTAGAATGGCTTGGGTTGGGAAGGACCTTAAAGGCCATCCACTCCAAACTCCCCTGCTGTGGGCAAGATTGTCAACTGCCTTGTCCTCTCACTATCTGTCAATGTAAAAAGTTGGTCTCTTATCTGCTTATAAGCTCCCTTCAAGTACTGGAAGGCCGCAATGAGGTCTCCTCAGAGCATTCTCCAGACTGAACACCCCCAGCTCCCTCAGCCTTTCCTCATAGGAGAAGTGCTCCAGCCCTCTGATCATTTTTGTGGCCTCCTCTGGACTCTCTCCAACAATTCCACATTCTTCTTGTGCTGGGGACCCCAGGCCTGGATGTAGTGCTCCAGATGGGGCCTCATGAGGGCAGAGAAGAGGGGGACAATCATCTCCCCCTCCCTGCTGCCACCCCTCTTCTGATGCAGCCGAGGATAGAGTTCGCCTTCTGGGCTGGAAGTGCACACTGCTGGCTCAAAATCTTAATGTCTAAAAAAATAAACATAGAAAATTTATTTACTAGAAAATGCTTGTAAGAAATATTAGAAGTAAATGAACATTTTTCAAATCTGTGGAAACATTTCATGAAATGCACTTGAGTGTCATCAGGGAGAACATTGCACCTATTTTGTCGTATCTACCATTTTGTTAAAGATTCTCTGGTTTGACTGTTATGGACCTAAAAGCACTACTATCTTCTTTGGTGATGGCTTGTATTCAGTATTTTGTATCCTAAGAAAGCTCAGGTAATAATTTGAAAATAGTTGTCTTGGTGTCAAGCACTCCAAGGAATCATTTTCCAATGTAATACTCTGTTGCTTATAAGGGTAATCACAGCTACACTAAAACTGAGGGATTCACTCATTACCCACTCCTCATAAAGGAATTAGCACATATCTGCCACTTTTATAAAATTAACTTCTGGTAGAACAGATTTAAATATGTGCAAAATTTCCAGCATGAAGGACTGTCATATGTAGTATAACTCTATAAAGGAACAAATATCTTAAGAGATACAAAAACAGCACTGACCAAGTCAGAGCTGCTGTTACGCTACTAAGTCCAGCCATGGTTAACCCCCTGCCCTGATTTTAGTTGGGCATCCTATCACCGTGAAGCAGCATATGGAGAATGTACCATGCTGGCCAGCACTGATGGCCTCTCTCCCCACCTCACAGCCCCACTAGCTCCTCACCTGATGAAACCAGACTCTTTTCCATTTCCACACATTAGATTCACTGTTTCAATACTAACTTCTAATTTTTACTTTTATTTAAGGGGAAACAAATTTTGTCCTGTGGGGTGGAAACAAGGTTGCTGTTATTTTGAAGGAACATTGTTCTCTGCTCAGTTTGGCTGAAAGCAAAATCACACTGAAAAAAATCATCTGAAGATACATGCAAAATGGTCCTGAGGTTCCAAATTCTTGTGTGAAGGACTCGTGAAATGTATGAGACATCAGCTTTATCAGAGGCCCTGAGGGTATAATCAGAGTATCTCCTCTGGTACCTCAAGCCATCTGCTATGGCAAGCAACAACTCCATGAGAGCAATGAACAGCTCAGACTGTGATTTAGGACTGTGCTCTGACTGCTTATTCAGGCTGCTGTATGAAGTGAAGCTCCAATTACAATGTCTAAATTCCGAAAAGAGCAACTCAAACCTTTGGCCATTGAGGGCTGGCATCCTGTACTGCCTATGGAACTAGGTAGAGGCAATCTTTAGACCACCAGCAAGAGGTGCTGAAGTTAACTATTATGACTATTTATCTCCTGTGATGCTACAGGGAATTAGGGCCTGACAGTCCCAGAGCAGCACAAGATCTGAATTGCTCATTTTGAGTTTAGGTGCTGTGACTGGTTTCTTGTCCATTTTAAGTGCTGTAGCAGGCAGGCTGAATACGTTCCCCTACTACTCTGTTGGGATTGTGGAAGGAGGAAGGGATGGAGAGGAAAAGCCATCTGTGCATCCCATCAAGTGGTGAAAAGATCCTGCTGCTTTCAGCTCTGTTTCCATGTGTGCAGAAGTGTTGAGTGGAATAAGACTGAGAAAGAGAGATGGAGACTGAAATTGGAAAGGAGAGGGATATCCATGGAAGTCAGTGGGAGTTTTGCCACCGACCATAATGGGATTATGATTTAGACCAGTCTGCGGAGGTTTTAATGAGTCAAATGAAGACAGCTAAATAGTTTATGCGAGCTATTTGCAGACTCCTTTCTCAGTATCCAGCATGCTAAGTAAGCATACCAAATCACATACAGTGTCCATTATCCAAACGATATCATTATCCCCCAAAGAGCACTTCTCTCCTGGCAGGGCTCTGTGACAGGCGGCCGCCCAGAGCACTCTGCAGCTCACAGCAGAGGGGAGATTATGATTAGACTGAAGTACAGGAACTCTTACAATTTGCTCAAAAATTGATATTAATACAGATGCAAATGAATTTGGATTGTGTGAAAATCATCCTGTAGATTTCCAATTTTACCACATGACACTAGATTTGCTTTTCCTTCCTCAGTGACTCAGGCATTTGAGAATTGTGCAAGCAGGGAAGGCAAGATCTTCAATCCCTCATCACATAGCTGTCACCGTATTCAGTCTTTACCACATTCACAATTGGCACAAAACACGTTGCCCACACTGATAAATAAGTTTATACATGTGAATCAGCACAGTATCTTGTTGAAACGCTTACCTGGCACTTGAAAACAGTATAACTAATGCTGTAACCCATCTCAGGTCTCTCAGGGGCACTGTTTATTTATCCATCACCCATTGTGCCTTTGTATCAACCTGGGTTGAACTGGTCAGGCTGTGGATACAGATCTATCTTCAGGGCCATGAATAATGTGTTCGGTTCCTGGGTTTTAGAAGCCTTCAGTGCTCCTCAAATGTTCCCAAAATCTCCCTCAAGCCCCCAGCACATCCCTGTTCTAGCCACCAGTACAAGTACCTTGTCATTTTAGCTCAGTCATTTTGGTCCCTTAATTATCCATATTGTAGAACGTGCTTTAGGAATACAGAAAGATCAAGTAAAAGTAGGCATTGTGAAGGCAGCCTTATTGAGAGCTCAAAGGTCCTAGCACTCTGAAAAAGCCTTGTTGACCTCTAACATAGGTGCAGTCATGCTAACTTACTCTAATAGTTAGATTCTTCTGTCTGAGCTTGTCACTCTAGTTTTAAAGTCAATTGAGAGAAGTAGACAATTTCAGAGAATTGTTTCTTCCTGAACTATCTTCTAAAGCAGATGAATTGCCTTCCAAAGCTCCCTATTGCTCTGCCTTGATTACAAGGAGAGACTGGGATATCAATCTTATCTGCAAATGTCTAACTTTTAAGTACCTTAATTAGGTGAGATCAGATGGGAGATGTTCAGAAGGTCTCTGACCTTGGCATTTTCCATTTAGGAGACTTCTCAAACTAGAAATACCATGCCTCAGATCTGATTGGTTTTGAAAATAGGAGCCACATGGGATTTTATCTATGAGGAGCGATAAAAAAAAGGGAAAAAAGGAACAAAAATGAATAAACTTATCCATGTTATAAAAGTCATTTTGCTTTTACTTGCCTAAGAACTCTGACATTCAGGATTCTATATTTATTCTGCAAGAGCAGATGTCACAGTCTCAGGATTGACACACCATTCCTTACCTTGATGTAAACAATTAGGAAGTCATCCAACTGTGTAATGGGAAAAATAGAGATGTGCTACCAGACAACTCCTATGGGCAAGGGGACAGAAAACTTTCTGCTTTCTCTACCATAGTGGCACCCTACAGAGAATCTGTTTTATAGTCCTCAATATGCCCTGTATTCAGTCCTACACAGTAACTGCCAGGCTCTTTTCCTCATTTAAAATTTGTCTAAATCTAGAAAATAAAGACTTATGTAGGCCATAAAGCCTATGCTTCTGCTTTGTCTTGGCAGAAGTCCTTCTCCCTTTGCTTTATTACCTTATCTTATTGGGAAATATAGGAAGATGCTGCACAGTATTCCATAGATTCATCTCAGTGATAAATCATTCTTGAATAAAATATTTCAAAATGGCAACATAAGGCCAAATTTGGGTCCACAAATACAACTGAATTACCTGATGCATCAACTCTGACAGGAAGAATGCGGGAGCCAGGAGGCTCCCTGATCCTTTTGGAAAAGAGTGTTTCATGGGGGGATGGTTCTAAGCTGAAGGAGGGAGGGTTTAGATGGGATGCCAGGGGGAAGTTCTTTACTGAGTGTGTGGTGAGGTGATGGAAAATGCTGCCCAGAGAGGTTGTGGATGCCCTGACCCTGGACGTGTTCAAGGCCAGATTGGATGGGGCCCTGGGTAACCTGATCTAGTACCAGATCTGGAGGGTGGTGGCCCTGCCTGTGGCAGGGGGGTTGGAACCTGATGATCCTTGGAGTCCCTTTCAACCCAGGCCATTCTATGATTCTATGAAAAAAACAACATCGTAGCAGCAGTTGACACCAATACGTACACATGTACACATACACAGAGGACTAACCTTAGATGTTGTCAAAAGCAGCAAAATGGGAAATTCTACATCAATACTATGGCTTTTTAAGGAAGTGATGTCTTTGTTACTATGTATTTAGCCCTCTGATGACCCTAAAAGAAAATACAGGGGATAATTGGACAATCTGTATCTGTCAGAAACTGAGATTTTAAACAAAAGTTTCTTTGGCCTTCCTTCTTCCACCTCTCACTTGATATATGTTGTGTGCGTATTTATTAGGTAGCCTTTAAAATCCTTTCTCCTCTGTGAACAATTACACACATAATAAAAATGATAATCACAGGAGGCGGAGATTGAATTTCCTTTCCTTTTAACAGAAAGGACAGCCTGGTAAAAAAATAAATGGAGTTAATTAGTTGAATATAATTACAAATTCCTTGGAGTTAAAATGTGCTGCATACCAGCAGCAAATGCTATTTGCCATATGGTACTGGAACACTCTGAAATGATGTCTTTTCCTCTATTATTTTCTGCAGACTGATCATGGACTTGGATTATTTGTGGCTTCCCAAGTATTTGGGTTATGCAAGCCATCTCACTGACTGCCCTAAAACAGTGGAGAACCACACTTGGTCATAAAACATATTAAAAGCAAACCAAACCAAACAAAATCTTAGTATTGTAAAGTTTTTAATTAAAAGCTTAAATTTCACATTCCAGTGGTTTTGGGAAACTTTCAGAAATTTTTCCTTCTAAGAGTCCGGTTAAGATCCCCTAGCACTACTGAATGGAAAGCAGTGGAAGAGTTTTGGAGGGAAGTTACAAAATGCTAGCAGGAAATGGTGATGTACTTAACATGGAAATCACCTGGAATAAGAAAAGGGTTAAAAAAAAAAAAAGGGAAAACATGGACAGCTTAATTTTTATTTATCCTGGGTTTTGGATTGAAAAAATGAATGCAAAATGGGAATATGCTCTGCAACTCTGTAGATTTCTTTATTTATCATTTCAGGTATAAAATTTCAATTTTGCCATTTAAAAGTTGCCAGTTTTGATATGAATAAAATGCAAATGATGGACAACAAAGGCAGTTACAGTATTTAAAAAATGTTGTCAGATAAAGGACCCAAACCAAGTGACCATGTTGCCTTCTTAATAAACAGTTCGTCTGTAGATTTCTGTCCTTATCAGCGATTCCCCACAATTCATATTTTAGATACTTATCCATACAACAAATGAACAAATAGAGAAACCCAAATTGCTAAGAAATAGCCATTCTGATCTCCTAGATTTATTTTTGTATGGGAAATTGCTCTTGAAGCTCCTAAGGTTCTTTACTTGTAAAAGAGTTACTCAGGGACTCACGCTAGTGCTTACAAACTCTGACTTAGGAGTGAAATAAAAGTTCATTTTCAAGCTATAAAAGTATATTCTGAGCTTACAACAGCAACATTGCCTTAATTACACTTGTAGCTCAGTTTTTCAGTCTTTTCTTCAGTTTTATGGCTCTGTTAATGCTATCAGGTCAATAAAGTTAGCGGCTTTAACTGAAAAATTGGCAGTGAATGTTTTCAAGCTTCATTACTCAGATAGGATAATTATTGTGATGTGTAGATTTTCCTCTCTTGAAAGTAAACACTTATATCTCATGAATAAGTAGGCCATCGTTTTAGTTGTTAAATCTGTCAGACTGGCAAGTTATTTTTTTTCTCCATACAGTGTGTAAACTGAAGGTGAATTACAGAGATGAGCAAAGCTAGGGTTAGGAATCCTGAACTGCTCAAAAAAGTAACAGACATAGAAGAACTCCCAGAAGTATTGTAAGTATATTGAGGGGCCTTGTGATTCAAAACACAAAGAATTTACAATATATAATGACAGATCTTGGACTGCCCACTCCTCTAAGTCAAAGGCCAGTGACTGGAGGAGCAGTGACTTTCCATTTGTGGCCACCAAAATTGTAGGGGATCAGCTGTATCAGCTGAATGTTTGTAAATCCATGGGGCCTGACGGGATTAATCCCAGAGTACTGAAGAAACTAGTTGATGTTATAGCTGGTGTCCTCTCAATAATTTACCAAAGTTCTTGGGAATCTGGGGAGGTCTCTTCTGGCTGGAAGATAGCCAGCATTATACTCATCTACAAAAAGGGCCCAAAGGAGGAACCAGGAAATTACAGACCTATTCATCTAACCTCAAACCCTGGAAAAGCTGTGAAGAAAATTGCCCTGAAGGATACTGCAAGGCCTTTAAAGAACAAAGATATTGTCAGGCATAATCAATACAGATTCATCAAGGGAAAGTCCTGCCTTAGTGATTTGATCTCCTTCTATTGTAAGGTCATCTCCTTGTTGGATGAAGGGAAGGTGGTGGATGTAATCTTTCTGGATTTTAGTAAGACCTTTGACACTCTCCCTTACAGGATTCTTCTGGACAAATTTTCCAAACGTGAGTTGAACAGGCCCATGCTACACTAGGTAGAGAACTGCCTGGAGTAGAGTGCAAAGGATCGTAGTGAATGGGGCTACTTCTGCCTGGCAACTAGTCATCTGGTGTTCACCAGGGCTCAATTCTAGGGTCCTATTAATGGTGCAGGATTTGCATGCACCCTTACACAAGTTTGCTGAGATAATATAACTGGAAATGATATCTACTGTCTCAAGGGATGAGAGGCCTTGCAGAGGGATGTGGATAGATTGGAGTACCGGGCAATTAGCAACAGCATGAAGTTCAAAAAAGAAAAAATGCTAGAAGCTTCATGTAGGATGGAGCAATGTTGGATACAGGCTGGGAGATGAGTGGCTGGAGAACTCCTCAGCAGGAAGGGACCTGGGGGTGCTGGTTGACACGAACCAGTATTGTGCCCTGACAGCCAAGAGGGCAAACTGCATTGTGGGATGCACTAAGCACAGCAGAGCCAACTGACCAGAAGAGGTGATTCTTCCACTGTATTTAGCAGTGGTGTGGCCTCACCTTGAATATTGTGTGCAGTTCTGGGCATCACAATGTAAAAAGCATGTTAAGGCACAGAAGTAGGTACTGGACTCTGCTCCTGGGAGCTGATGACAGGGCATGTAGGAACAGCACAAAGCTGCACTGGGGAGGTATAGACTGGACAACAGGAAAAATTTCCTTACCGTGAGGGTGGTCAAACACTGGAAGAGGCTTCCTAATAAGATGGTTCAGGCCCCATACTGGTCAGTTCAAGAGGTATTTGGAAAATGCCCTTACTAATACGCTTTAACTTCTGGCTAGCCCTGAAGTGGTCAAGCAGCTGGACTAGATTACCTTTGAAGGTCTCTTCCAGTTGAATTATTCTATTCTCATAGAATCATAGAATTGTAGAATTAGAATTTCCTGAGTTGGAAGGGATCCACAAGGATCATGGAGACTAACTCCTGGCTCCATGCCAAGACTACCCAAAGTTCGAAACCTATGTCTGAAAGCATTGTCCAAATGCTTCTTGAACTCCAGCAGCCTGGTGCTGTGATTACTGCCCCAAGGAGTCTTTCAGTGACTGATCACTTTTCCTAATAAATATTCTAATATCCTAATAAATATCCTAATATTCTATTCTATTCTATTCTATTCTATTCTATTCTATTCTATTCTATTCTATTCTATTATGCTGTTTTATGCTACGATAAAACATACACTTTAGAAATTTGGGACAGTCCTACAAATTAGATTATGCTGTTCAAAAACTCTGTTTTTTTGTGACTTTTAAACTTGGGATTTCAATGGTTTTCACAAAATGCCGTACATTCTTTTTCCCACAGTTCTAATACATACCCCTCTCAGCTTCAAGGTAAAATTGAACTGAATGAGAATAAAAGCATTTATGAATATTTTCATCTTCCTGTTTTGTGAAGTTTACCAGTGGCAGTTTTTCTTTAAAACACGCAATCAATGTGACAAAATATAAGGAGAAAATCTATTCCCTTGCCACTGCCATTCTGATGTCATTAAAGGCGTGTTTTTGCTTATTTTTAGAATGGCTAGTTCTGTCTTAGTGAAGCAAGTGTCATCATTTTTAGGACTTCTCTGAAGTCTCAGGGAAATGAGAAATTATTGTAAGGTAGAACCTGTCAGAGGGGCTTTTCTACAAGTAGCAGGCTTAAAAAATAAGATCTTAATTTTCCATTTTCCATTAAGAAAATCACAGACGATTTCTCTCTGGCTTCTTCTTGAAGTCAGACCCCTAAAGATTAAGCTGTCAGTTCTTGCTAAAGCAGACGTTTTCAGAAATCCTCAAGAATCTTGGCATTTATTCCAAAGAAGCTCAAATTAAATAAAGAGAGAAACCTCAACACTATGCACAAGATAGATATTTCTTTCATGATTCATGGCTTACCTGGCCTCTTGGTTCCTTCATTACAAACAATGTGAAACATTGTCTTTGAATATGTCTGTACAAAATATGTATGCACTATTTGATGTGACACTGCACAAAGGGATGCGAATCTTATCCCAAAAATCTGTTTCCGGAAGCATTATCCAGGCACTAGGCTTAACAAATTTAGGTCAGCTTCCTAACCTTGCTAACTAGTCAATGTGCAGCTAAAATGCATCTGCTGTAGGAGCCAGAGTGCAGGGCAGTTCCTCGGGGATCTTTCCTGCTCTTTACACTACAAAGTGCAGACACACTCTTTGATTCTTTCCTGTCTCCGCACATGCTGTGCACACAATTTAGCCAAACTAGAGACCAGCCTGCAGAAATATTTTGATACCTCCACTCTGATTCTCTGTTGTTTTGTACAGAGTTGCCATTGCCTCATCAGCGTTGTTTTGACCTGCACAAAATGGGTGTAATATCTCCTAAAGTGCTTAGTTGTCATTTTCAGAAAATTTTGTATGAGGGTCCTAAATTAGATGCAAATATATTTTAAACTTATATGAAGATCCTTAATGCAGCCATGATACTATGTGGAGGTATAAACCGTCCTGTTCTTCATACTATTCCAACTAAGTATATCTTCTTTTTTATTTTAACTCACATAGTGAGACCACAATTCTGTTTATGTGAGAGACCTTTATATCAAACACTCTCACAAGAAGGAACAAGTTCATTTTGTCTCTTCAGCAAATGAAATCGTGTGCCCTGAAGTATCAATTCTGCTAACAGACTCAGTCCAAGTACTGCAAATTCAGGAATCCATCCATGCCATTTATTCCGGTGGAACCTTTTAACCTGGTGTATGTTTAGTTTGCATTTACTATTGTTAGTTATTATTGCTTGGTGCTAAGTGATTATAGAATTTCTCTTCCCTCAGAACACCCGTGAATTAATTCAACCAATAACTCTGTTATTAATGTACAGTTTTCTGAGGCCTCAGTTCAGACTACTGAACTGTCATTGAAAAATGATATTGTAAAAGACAAGTTTCTGAAAAGCACCAATGTAGTTTAAGGTAGAGGCAAAGAGAGTAGATCAACATCAGTTTGCATCTAGCAGAATTTATTCACTTGTCTCATTCCAACCCTGAATACCAAATAGAAGAGTTTATTTGCTTATAGCCTTATCAACCAAAAAAAAAAATGGGAGAGAAGTGTTCACTGTCATTCAACAGATGGTGAATAGGGGCACAAAACATTAAGACAGGATTTTAAAATCCATTTAGAAGCCTAAAGAAACAGATGAAGATGAAATGTTATGTCTGAACTTTAAGTTAGTGCCTACGTGTGTCTTGAAGTGTCTACATTTTGTTCAAAATACAGCATTCAGAAATGTCCTCAAGGTCACTAAGAAAGCCTGTCAAAGGAATTCTACCACTGGTGTGGTAGGCCCAGTTTGCACACGTGACCTGTGAGCAAAGAGTATCTTTGCTGCCTTGAAAAGAAAATTTCTGTTCATCCTGTAGGAGTCCAGCACTGGCTCTCCATCCTCCCTTCAGCATTACAGGCACACCTGGCTAGATTCAGATGGTGCATTTTCTTGGTGCCATCTCTCTGCCCTGGGAGAGTTTCTCCCATTGTGCTCGTATGGCATGGAACCAGGTTGCCACAGATCAGTTGTGCTTTACAAACTGGTTTATTTGATCACCACATCTGTCTACCAGTGATGACAATGAAATCCCTCCTTAAGTTTTTTTTAGCAGTGAATAGCGACTTTAAGAGGATAAAATAAGTAAAATCCATGTGGAAGTAGAGCTTTAGGGAGAAAAAACACATTAATATTTCAGTAATTTCAACAGCTATAAATTCCTCTGCAGTGGAATCATAGCAGGAGGAAAAATGGACAATAATCTCACTGTTGCCATGGNAACAAAATCAACCAGCTCTGCAGAGCACTGTCACACTCCTGGCAGCTGGATCGACCACTGTCAAAGCAGGCAGTGCCTCTGGTGGACTGCTCTTGGCCGGCTGCCAGAGCCCACCCAGCTGCTCTCACTCTCCTGCCTTAGCAGGATGAGGTGGCAGGGGAGAAAACAAGATGGAAAATCTCATGGTTCCAGATAAAGACAGGGAGATCACTGAGCAATTGCTGTCAGGCAAAACAGACTCAAGTTGGGGAAAAAATATGTCATTTATTGCCCATTAAAATAGACTTGGGTAGGGAGAAGCAAAGATAAAAATAAAAACAAACTTCCCCACTGTGCCACCCAGATTTTCAAGGCTCATCTTTACTCCTCCACTCTTGGCTCCTCTGTGTCATAGAGCTGCCATATATGACAGGAGATCTATGAAAGATTTGTGAAGTGGCATCTGGGGATCAGGTCACGTATATCTAAAATGCAATAGAGACCTAACTTGAAGCTTCTGAATTCCTCTGTACAGAGGGTGTCCCATTCCTAACAGATGAGTATAGAATCCCGGAATATCCTGAGTTGGAAGGGACCCAAGAGGAGCACCAAGTTCAACTCTGGGCTCCAAACCCAGCAACTTAAGACTTAAACCATGTATTTAAGAGCACTGTCCAAATGCTTCTTTAACATTGAAAGGCTCAGGACTATGACCACTTCCCTGGGTAGCCTGTTCCAGTGCCTGATCACCCTCTTCATGTAGAACCTTTTCCTAATATCAAATCTGAACTTCCCCTGATGCAGCTTCATGTCACTTGGGTCCCATTGCTGTCACCAGAGAGACAAGATCAGCACCTGCCCCTCTGCTTGAGCTTGTGAGGAAGCTGTAGGCTGTCCTGAGACCACCTCTCAGTCTTCTCTAAGCTAAACCAACCAGTTATCCCTCAGCTGATCCTCAATCCTCATAAGTCATGCCCTCTAGTTCTTTGGCCTGAAGTGATACTGCAGAACCTGTCTTTAGCCAGGGGTGAGCCAACTGTCTGCAAATGGATGAGTGTTTAGTGTAATTTGGGATGCTCTAATGTACTGCACCTGGCTGAACTAAAGAGGTATGCGCTTTCCCTGTTCCAGTGGTCTGTCACTTTCATGTCAAAATGATGCAGCCAGAGGGTTGCGGTCAATGGCTCTGTGTCCAGGTGGAGGCCAGTCATGAATGGTGTCCCCCAGGGATATGTCTTGGGACCAGTGCTCTTCAACATCTTCATCATTGACACAGACAGTGGGATCAAGAGCTCCCTCAGCAAGTTTGCTAATGACACTAAGCTGAGTGGTGCAGTTGATGCAACAAAAGGAAGGGGTGCCATTCAGAGGAACCTGGACAGGCTTGAAAAGTGGACCTGTGAGAACCTAACAAGGTTCAACAACGTGTTGCACTTGAGTCACAGCAATCCCAGGTATGTGGGAGACATGACTGGGAGAACTCCTTGAGAGCAGCCCTGCTGAGAAGGACTTGGGGGTTGTGATGGACGAAAATCTGGACATGAGCCAGAAAATCTGGACATGGCCAGAAGGCCAACAGTATCCTGGGCTGGATCAAAAGAGGGGTGGCAGCAGGGAGATGGAGGGGACTGTCCCCCTCTACTCTGCTCCCATGAGGCTCCATCTGGAGGCATTCGGGCCTGGGGCTCCCAGCGCAAGGGATATGTGGAGTTGTTGGAGTGGGTCCAGAGCAGGGCCACGGATATGATCAGAAGGATGGAGCACTTCTCTTAAGAGGAAAGGTTGAGGGACCTGGGCTTGTTCAGTCTGGAGAAGAGAAGGCTCTGGGAAGACCTCATTGTGGCCTTCCAGTACATGAAGGGAGCTTATAGACAGGAGGAGACTGACTTCTTACGTGGTCTCGTTGCAGCTGGACAAGGAGGAATGGCTTTAAGCTAAAAGTGGGGATATTTAGATTGCTAGGAAGAAATTCTTTACTCAGAGGGTGGTGAGGAATGGGTTGTCCAGAGAAGCTGCAGATGCCCCATCCCTGGAGGTGCACAGGGCCAGGTTGGATGGGGCCCAGGTGAGTCCCATCTGGTGGATACCAACCCTGTCCATGGCAGAAGATTGGAACTAGATGATCTTTAGTGTCCATCCCAACCCAAGCCATTCTGTGATTCTATGTATGTTTGTAGGACATGGGGCTTTCAGAGAGTCAAAGTGGCTAGTGAAGGATGTTAAACACCTAAACCTGAATTGCTCCCCAGTGTTTAGACACTGCATTTATTCATCTGTACCCTCATGCTGGGCTCCACCTTCCTCTGTCCTGGCTCAAACAGCAAGGAGGAGGCCAAGAGGAGGCAGGGTGGGACAGAATGAAGTGATGAGGGGCTGAAATGTGACCACAGCCCTGGGCAAGACGCTCTGCTCACACAGTGGGAGTTTACAGCAGGCTCTCTGTGTCAGCCATTTCCCAATGGGCCTGACTTATTTGGTTCATCCATTCCACTACATTTGTCCAAATATGAAGAGTTACAGCCCTTTCTTCCTTTATTCCTAGGCAGTTACAGGTTGGGCCTTCCATCAACTCCTGGTACCCACCCTGTCATTGCAGTGGCCATGTCACAATGGTCAGAATGTTGGCAGTACCCTCTGTCACAGGGTGTTTGTGACACGGCCAGTCCAGGGAGGGGATAAAAAGAGCTGCACCAGTGAGCCAAGCAGCAGCCAGAGGAGAGCAGGAGGATGAGCAGAGGCTGAGTTGAGAGGGCAGGGAGGAGGGCACAGAAAGGGAGGGCTGGGCCCTGGGCAGAGATGAAAGGGTGGCCTGTGATGCAACAGACTATATTTGTTCCTCCTTTGTCTTTGAGGCCCAGAGGAGGACACAACCAGACCCTCCTGTCCTCAGCCACTCAGCTGGAGAGATGTTCCACCTTCTACAAACACATTGATACAAAGCTAAGTAATTGAAATGACAGCACGCCGGTGGTACTTCTGAGCATCAGTTCCTGACACCCTCCCTGGTGATGGTAACAACAGGTAAAAACATTGGTGATACAGTGGCCATGTCACAGTGGTCATAGCTCTGGCAGTGCTCCACATTGCAGGAGCACCGGTGACACGGCAGGCAGGCAGACAAGGAGGGTGTAAAAAGGGCTGTGCCAGTCAGCCAGACCGGTCTGGAGGAGAGCAGGTGAGTGAGCAAAAGCTGAGGTGAGAGGGCAGGAAGAAGGGCATGGAAGGTAAGGGCTGGGCCCTGGGCCCTGGCCAGAGGTGGCTTGTGATGCAACAGATTGTGTTCACTTCTCCTTTGCCTTTGAGGCTCAGAGGAGAACACAAAACATGGAACCTTCCTGTCCTCAGCCACTAGAGTGATGTTCCACCTTCTACAAGGACATCAGTATAAAGCTAAGTAATCCAAGTAACAGCAAGATGATGGTACTTTTGAGCATCAACTCCTGTCACCCTCCCCAGTGGTGCAGTGTCCATGTCACAGTGGGGTTGTTGGTGGTGGTTGGTGGTCAATATGTCACAACGGGGTCAGTGACAGGGCCAGCCCAGGACAAGCGTCTCCTGACTGCCAGGAGACATGGGATTGACAGCCTTGGTTTGAGACAGGCACTATGGGGTTGCCCATAGTGAAGAAGGACGGCTGTTCCCTTTGTTTGTTCAGATTCTCCTGAAAGAAAGCCACAGGCCCAGACAGGAACACAACTAGACCATGGCACCCTCCTGCCCATGCCCTCCTCAGCCACCCTGCCAGAGGTTTCTGCAGCCACCTGTGAAGGCACAGACCTAAGGACAAGGTAACACAGCCCCGGGCTGTACCACCCCATGACCTCACAGACAGCTGGAAACTCCCTACCACCTACCCTCTCACAATAAAATTTTCTGATTCATAAATATGTTGACTGGGTCTTCTGGTTTGTTTTCTCTTTTTCTTTTTTTTTTTTTGGTGGGCGGGGGGGGGGAACTTATGGGCCTTTTCTTATTGTCCTGATTTTCTTGCTGGTCTGCATAAATAAATATTTTTATGGAAATTTGTACACTCATTTTTATTTCTGTGTATGTACAGAATTCTCTCTACGTATTGCTCTCTCTGTATATTGTTATGTATTAGCATTTCCTACTCAGAGTAAGTTGGGATCCATTTAGAGGGTGCTCTGAGGTCATGGAGGCTTGGTGTTTTCAAAAATAGCAACCAGCCAATCCCAGCGCTGCATGGAGACATGTCTCTGAGTCAGCACAGTGTGGAGGGACACAGAGGGCATTCTGTGTTGTGTAGGTTGTACACAGACCGTAATATCAGGTCATTTGTTAAGCTTACAACTAAGATGTTTTGTGCTCTGTCTCCGGTAATTTTCATCAGCGGTTGTCAAACTGTTTCAATATCTTACCTATTTTCTCCTAGAAAACATCCATTAACCATGGAATTCCTTATAGATTCACATAAAAATGTATATGGCTGTTATTCCGAATTTATTTATTGAAACGTCATATATTGCATCCAATCCAGTACAGGCTTTCACTGAAGACTTTTTCTAATTTTTCATTATACAAATTAAAAAACAAAAAAACACAAAAAAGCCTCTTAATTTTTCAGCAAATTGTAAATGTAATTCAATGACAATGATACAATACTAGTATCTTATTAATATCTTAGTAACGTCTTAAAATAATGATAGAGTCTAAATTTTGCCAAAATATATAAGCTGGCATAGCACTCTGTTGGGTTTAAGTGGCAAGGAGTGTCTTTGTAGAAAAGAGGCCCATGTTGAACAGATTCAGTTCCAGGCAGCTCCATGATGGTCCCACTGCTGGCCAAAGCTGAGCCCATCAACAAAGTGATGATGCCTGTGTGATAACATTTTAAAAACAGTAAAACACTGCCCAAACCCATGCTGGAGCAGTTCTTGAAGAACTGCAACTTCCATTCCCCATCTCCTTGCACCGCTCAGGGATGAAGAGGTAGAAGAGATAGAAGTAAGCCAAGCCTAGGAAGAGTCTGGGTGCAGTGAGCAGGAAGGAATTTTTATTATTATATCTCACCATTCTACTCTGCTATTTATTGGCAATAGATTAATCTTCCCCCAAGCCCTTTTTACCTGTGATTTTAAGTGGTGAACTATCTCCATTACCTTATCTCTGAAAAAGGGAGAGTGCAGCTTGGTGGGTACCTGATGGCCAGCCAAGATTAACCAACCACAAACACTGTTTTAATTCGTATGTAAGAGAACTTCATTTACTGCCTTTCTATGGTTCTTACTTTCCCACTCTGTCACCCAAGGATATAAAGAGTACAAAAGAGTGTTTTGAATTCAACTTTAAACAAATTACTTTTTCAGAGTTGAAACCCGATTCAGATCTATACATTGCTAGGCTAAGGTACTTCTCATGAGTATTTTCTGACTGATGATGCATAAGTTACCAAAACCACTAAAATCATATTTTGACTCAATTACTTTTTAAAATCCATGAAGTAAAGTCACTTGATCACGTTAGAAATGACTGATCAATCTGTTTCAATTGCAGCATGGTCTGTGAGGCAGATGTCCTGTATTTTCATGGTATCAACCTGGGATTTTGTGGTCCTTGTATGATTTATGAACTTATTTTCCCTTCTTGTTGATCAATAGTTTAATATTTTGCTACCCTACAGGTACTAAATACCTCAGTAGGTGTGGAGGGGTTTTTCATAGGTTATTGAGAGTTTGCAGTGATATGATAATCTCTAAAGGCTGTTTTTTTCTGGACCACATCTCCTGTGGCCTGGAGTACTAGTCATGGGTTGTGCTAGAGTTCCTGAATATATTGCATTATATTTAAAATATTGGTAAATCAACACAGATTAGACCAAGAATGTCTTAGAGGTTAGTGTCTTAGAGGTTAGATATGTACAATGAAATTTTCTCACCTTCCGAAGTAGGCTTTCTTTTCAGTCAGTGCAGAGCAAGAGATGCTTTGTAGGCATGATTAATTTGACAAGATTCATATATTGATTTATGATGAAATTGATTATTAGAATGTTATTTCTTTGTTTCTTTCTACTTTTTCTTTTCTTTTTTTTTTCTCTGGTGATTAGAGAGTGAGTCTTGGGCATAATGTGGATACAAACATGGCAGAGTGAAGTTCAGTGAAATGAATCCCATCCTAGCAATAGCAGACTATGAGAAATAGAAGGGGCCTATGTTGCATGTGTTGTCATCATCTTTACTTACTTTATTCATTCTATCCATGTTTCTTATATAGTTCAGACTGATGCTTTGACTGTTTTATGTTGAACTAGGGCTGATTTTAGCAAATGCTGTTGGACAATGCAAAACACTTATTTCCATTAAAAGAAGAGGCTGCTCAGAATTTGCTGTGATCTCCCTCCACATGCAGTCTTCAAAAAGTGATGCAGACAAAGAAAAATGATGCTAGTGTAGAAGATTTCCACAATAGTCATCAATGAAGTTTAGAAACATTAAGGTATACAAAGCAGTGCATCGTATTGGGTCAACCTTCTCTAACAGCCGTAGTACCACCCTGCTGCTCACTCACACCCCTTCAACAGGCTGGAAAACAACAGAAGATGAAAAGACCTGTAGACAGATATTTACTGTCATGGGACAGGCTCAGCTTGGAGGTAATGATGAAGATGCTGAGTGCCTTCTCCTCCTCAACAATAACCACTGCCACAGACACCATCATCACTCTGTAGGCAGTAGCTATTCTGGCTTCCCAGCACTTTGATGTAGTCGTGAGGACCAGAAATCTCTTCTCTTCTCTGTGAAGCTGTCTTAAGTTTGCTTTGCCTGTTTTTGGTCACATTATCCATTAAACAGTATCATCATATGGCTTTGTAGGTTGCTGTCATCACTTTTAAAGTAGAGAGTGCTAACTTCTTAAAAGCACTAACCTCCACCCATGCTGAACAGATACAGCTAAGCTGGGCTTTACTTTAGCACTGTTAAGCATTGAGATGACTTTAAATTAAGTGTCTTTGGCTGGGAAACATCTCATGGCAAATTTCAGAAAGCTGGTGAATGTTAAACTCTCATGATTACTGTGGCCTAATTCCATGCTATGTAGTTAAACTTAATTAAAGGTGTCTATATCCAGGCTTGGGAGAAATCTGTAATCTGCTTTCACCAATGTGCTCATTTTCTCCTTGCATTCTACTTAGCACAAACTGTTGCAGTAGTGCTCAAGGGTCCCACAGCAAATCTCGATGGAGAATTAAGTTAGCTAAGGATCTTTACAGATTGTAGTCAAAGAGCAATGGCTTCTGGAGGAGATGCTGCATAGCTCACCATTATTATTGTCTGGCTTGAAGTATAACATACCTCTCAGCAAATGTATGGGCAATGGCATGATCAGTGACACAGCATGTGACAGTCTTTGTTGTGGAAAACCAGACCAGGTTCAGTAGCACCAGACTTCAGTCCTGTGGGAATGAGTACTGCATCGCTTGTACTATTCTAGAGCAAAGTGATGCAAGAAATGCATCTTTCTCCACTTCCTTTATAGCTGCAGAGGAGAGAAGACACCATCTCAAATATCTGAACTCAGAAAAGTACAAAAGTGCTAAGGAGCTGAAGGAGCAATGCCTCAAGCCTTTCTATAACACATTCTCAGAAAGTCAGCTAAATAACAGAGGAAATCCTGTTCCTGCATCAAAATAAAATAGTATCTGCATCTTGAGAGACAGCTAAAGAGGGAAGAGTTTAATTTTCCAAGACAGAATACCACTGTGTTGATTTTTTCCAAGAGCTGATGATTCTTACTGTGAGTTTAATGCTTTTTAAATGTTGAGTTTTGGACTGGGAATTCAGTGAAGGTTCTCCTCTGCAAGATCTTCAAACTGCATTCCCTTGCACATTGATCTCCTTACTGTACATTTCCAAAATAACCCGTAGGCTCACAGAAGAAAGTTCTTTGTGTATTTTCTAATTTTGAAAAAGATAGGCTCAGAGGCAATTCAGAGAACCTTATGATGTTTTTTTTGCTCAGGTTAGCAAAGTTAGAAAATCTGAGAGAGTAATTACAGTATGCTTTAAAATATTCTAACTTACTTATAATCTAGTCCCCCTTTTTTCTTTCACTTTCTTTCTTTCTTTTTTTTTTTTTTCTTAAATTTCTTGTTAACCTCTCTCCTCTAGTGTTAGTCTACACAATATGATGGAAATAGTTGGGTGATTGTGAGCAGAAAAATAAAGTGATTTGTAAGTTAAAAACTGAAGAAATTGCCATGTGGTGCAAGTCAGCCATCAGTTCTGCTGGGTTTGAATTAAGGTATTGATAGAGGAGGGACAGAAGCACAGACACTCCGGTGTTCTCCAGTGTGTGCAGGAAATGGCTTCAATTTATCTTGATCTTTCCGTACTTCTAATTTCACAAGCATCAAACAACAAATTTGTTTTGAAACTTCTGAACTTTACTTGCAAACATTGATTTCTGGTTTGTAAAGCTTGGTTTCAGTGGTGTCCCATAGAGCATAAGAATTGAAGCATGAAATTTGAGTGTAATTAATAAAAAATCCATTTGTGGCTTAAATGTGAAACATAATAACAAGTTCTGCTTAAATTGGAACAAATGTTAGATCAAGTAGAGATATGCGACATGCCAGAGATGCACTGTACCAGGGGCAAGGCTGGTAATAGCAGAAAGACCAAAAATGCAATAAGCTTAGCAAGCTCAGTAACGCAGAGACACAAGTGGAAGGGGCAATAATCTTCTATATAAAGGGTTGATGATCAAATCCAGCCACTCAGATAAAGTGCATACAGAGTGGTAAATGAGAAAGTTCAAGGCATTCTCCTTTCCAAGACTATGGACAAGTAGATTTCATGATATCCACTCTGCCAAGAGATACACAGTGGTGGTTTGATTATGCATCACTGTCAGGAACCTAAAATCAGAAATTACATGTACTTGCTTCACTTGAAAACTCCATGCCAGATTTATATCTGATGGAAGCCAGTGGAATAGCTCTGGGAATAGTGAATTTGGCTCAATTCCTGGTTAAGAGGCTGTTCAAAATGACTATGTCACCCACATTTCTTTAGCTTTTATGATTCTGCATGAAAATTAAAATTATGCTATGATGAACTATATCCCAAGGTCTTTAAATTGTTGTTCATGTTAAGTTCAATTTCAGAATGTAATATCAGAAAGATCCCACTGGGAGTTATTTAATTTTTTATACAGGTTCAACATGCATGAGAACACTTATACAGCCATTTAAAATCAATCAAATGAATGCAGCACTCATCAGAGGTGAACAATTTGCATACCACATGTCTGAGCCTTCACTTACTTCAATGGGTTTTACACCCCTAAGTCTGTGGTGATGTTTCTGATTTACAGTGGGATATATCACTGGTAGAGCTGGTGGATGGTTCATCGCATCCATCAGCTGGATTCAAACCTGATGTGAAAAGCTATATGTCCCATTTGAGAGTTTAATTCAGTTCCTGAAAGAGGAAATCCTGTATTTCAGTCAGTCCCTTCTCAGGTGGGACCCAAACTCAAACACCACATTTATTTCTGGATCTTGCCTGCTCTGATTTCATGACATGGGTTGTGATATAAAGATCATGGCAAGTAATCTGGCATAATAGAAAACTGGCAAGAGAGAGATCTGTGCCTCCCCAGGTCAGATGCTGAGCAAAGTGCATATTTGCTGGAGGGATGGGAAAGTAAGAACTAGGTTTTGCTTCAGCATTACTCACAAGCTCAAAAGTAAATGGGCTGTGCAGTTGCTAAGCAAGTCGTGTTTGTCATCCTGTATAGTGCAAGTACTATCAGCTTAACTCTGCTGTCAGTTCCAACAACAGACTCCAGGGAAGCTATTCTGATGGTAAGGCAGTGCAGTGTTATTTTCCAGTCACAGATGGATTTCAGCTCCCACCCAAACTAAAATATTTTCTTTATTCCTGTCCAGAATGTGAAAATATAGAACAATTCGTAGTGCGGAAACTGAGCTTCTGAAGTTTCTGTTCCCAGTATTTAGGCTATGATTTTGAAAGTAAAAAAATAAATGACAGCTGTCTTCACTCTGCACGTTTGCACACGTATTAGTTTAAACATAAATAATTACAGTTGTTAAAGGGGATGTACATGCATATTGTTAAATCCATTAAATCTTTCAATAGAGGGCCCATTAGTTGGTAAGGCTAGATACCATGGGATGTTGAAATTAGTAAAAAAGGCTGCTTCAAAAGAAAAACATGATAATTTTGGTTAGGATAGTTGATTCTTGTACATGTTTATGTCTGACAGTACTGCCATGAGACAAAAACAAATGTTGTTTAGGGTTCTGTAGAAAATTTCTTCTCTCAATCCTACCTGTACAATGCTGAGGAAGCAGTGTGTGTGGAAATGTGAACAGATGATTCCTAAGACAAGGTGCTGTACCTGAGAAAAAACTACTCATTCACTCAAACAGCTTACAGTTTTCTAATCAGAAATGAATCTTATGGGTAGTTTTCATTGTTTCTTTTCTTCTTGCAAAAAAGTCAATTTATGTTACTTGTCCCTTGGACTATTTTTAGTGTAATGCTAATGGACTGTAGCTGCCTTTGAGATTTTACTGCTCTTTATCTTGTGAAGAAGTGAAACTGTAAACTCACAACCTCCAGTGAGTTTTGACCCTATGTCTTCACACATTTTTTGTTCATTTTTTGCACTTCAATTTGATAACAGTGAATATATCCATTTTATTTCCATGTATAAATTCTGAGGCTTTTATTTCTCTTTTTTAAGTTCCTTTTCCTTTTGCTTTTTCTTGTTCTTGTTCTTTTTTTCTTTTTTTTCCCCTTTTCTGTTAGTTCCCAAAGCTTTGAGGTCATGACTGTGCTGCAGTTTGTACATCTGGGCTTTCAATTCCTCTTCCATTTACACCTCTGGGCTTGTCCTTGCCACACTTTGAGGTATCTGACTGTTTGTTTGGCAAATTTGGCCATAGAGAAAAAGAAAAGATAGGGAAGAGCAGCAACAGTGAGACAAGAAAATAAGCTGTCCTTTGAGATCATTGAATCTTTCATGGCAGGTCACTAGGACTCTGAACAATATGACAGTTGTCAGTGCAGATAGTTCAATTCTGTTTTGCAGGAACTTGGATCATTATGTCTGTGGTGCTTCTCATCTTAAAAAGGGGAATTGGAAAAAATTGAGAGAAAGGCAACACGGGTAAAAGATACAGAGGGCTTCTCTACAGGTAGCTACTGAACATGTGAAGATTTCTTAGTCCTCAACATGGAATACTTATTAGGAGATATGATAAGCTTCTATAAAATTATGAATGATGTGGAGACAGTAGAAATGGCTCCATTGCTTATTGTTCTCTCTTTACATATACACATAAGTATGGAATGCCAAATAATAACATCAGAAGTTATTTGAAAAAAAGGAGGAAAAATGTGTTTTTACACAGAGTGTGCTAGTGTTGAGAAGCTCCCTCTGAAAGGATGTTGTGTAAAGCCAAAATTCACATGGGTTTAAGAGTGGACAAGTACAGGGAAATGAAATTGGAGGAAGTTGATGAGGCCTTC
>WBMW01002947.1:11262-23350 GCA_013396635.1 Penelope pileata
TTCTTTCTTTTTTCTTTTTCCATTTCTCTTTCTTTTTCTCTTTCTTTTTCTTTTCCTAAAGGCCATCAGATTCAGATGATTTAGATTTGTCTGAATTCCTTAGCCTCTGAGCATTGGAGATGTGAGCACAGTTGATGATATGGTGTATTTCCTCTACAACCTCCCTGCGCTTTGACAGGCTGAATTCCTATTGTTACTGCAGTGAACCATCTTGCACTAATTTTAACCCTCAGAGAGATTTACCCCTTATTAAGTTTTTATCAAAAAGCCAAGTCACAAAATTATAAATAAACTGTATTTCAGTGCCTAGGAAACTGGACGGCTATCTGACAACCCTAGCACCACGCAGAATCAGGACCTAAATATGTGAACTTGGTTAGAGGGTGTTTTTAGTATCTCACTTCACTTTACCTTTAAACTAAATACAGAAGTTTAAACAAATACCAGTGTTGACTGTTTACAGCTTTCTCCCCATCATGGCTTTAAACATTTATTATTCTGATCCTTTTAAAATATGTTGGCATCTTTTTATGATTATATTAAGGAAACCTTGGAGACAGCAGACAAGACAAGATATCATTCTGAGATTAAGGACGGAAAATGAGAAAAAAAGATGTGCGCAAAAGGCTTACTAGACAGGAAGAGGATCACACTCACTTCCCAGTACAGAAAAAAACTGCAGCCCTTATTGTGTGCATTCTGAAAGTGATTATCTACAATCACTGCTTCTCTCAGAGTCTAATCTGCTGATTCATTGCCATTTTCTCATTAGGATTAGAAAGGAGACATTTAAAAATATTAACTATAACATTAAAATATTAATTATAACATTATAATGAGCATTCACAGCAAAGGGGCCATTAGCTAATCTGTGTTAAAATATATGTTGGATAGATGTTGTTTCCCAAATATTTTTTGAGGTGATTATTTACTCATTTGTAATGCTTTCATACTTGCAGGGGCCTTAACAGCTATTGTGGAAATGAAATGTAGCTGGCATTGCAGCTCTGTGTGCTGTAACTTTGATTCCATGCACCCAAGGCTTATGGTTTTTAAGCCACAGATGTCTGGATCTTGGCTAATAACAGACAGGTCTGTCAGCTGCCTTGTGTCAAGGATAACTGCCTCTCCCTCAGAAAGAGAAACTGAAACGCCAGAGTTATGTTCTCATGCTGTGAGATTTCTAACAGCAGTACCCAAAGTGGGCTAGCCAGGAATCAATATATGAAGCTCTTACCAGTGGAAAAACTCTCAGGCCCACTTCTAATTTAGAAACCGGAAAAATTCATGGATATTAGAAAACTATATTTTATCTTCTTGCAAAGGATGCTCAATACTTTTCTAAGATTTTGTTAGGAGCAAACTTCGTTAGGAGTAAACATTGTTTTTCTATACTTTCACAGAACTCAATCAGCTCTCCATTTATCACACTGTTATTGTATTGAATTACTTTCTTAGGTAATTGGTCTGTGTAATATGTAGCAGTGCCTGATGTGCTTATCATTAAAAAGTGTAAAGAAAGCAATACAGTTCCACAGCACAGTATTAGATTTAAGTCAGTTTTTGTTTAGTTTCATGGAATCATAGAATGGCTTGGGTTGGAACAGACCCCAAAAATCATCTAGTTCCAACCCCCTGCCATGGGCATGGTTGCCTCCCACTAGTTCAGGTTGCCCAGGGCCTCATCCAGCCTGGTCTTGAACACTTCCATGGAGGGGGCATCCACAGCTTCTATGGGCAACCTGTTCCAGTGCCTCACCACCCTCTGAGTAAAGAATATCTTCCCAGTATCCAATCTGAATCTCCCCACTTTCAATTCAAAACCTTTTCCCCTTGTCCTAACTTTAACAGGCTGTGTAGAAAGTTTATAAGCTTCCCTTAAGTACTGAAAGGCCACAGTGAGGTCTTCCCTGAGCCTTCTCTTCTCCAGGCTGCATATGCCCATCTCCCTCAACCTTCCTTCACAGGGGAGGTGCTCCAGCCCCCTGATCATCTTCATGGTCCTCCTCTGGACCCACTCCCACAGCTCCCCATCTTTCTTGTGCTGGGGGCCCCAGACCTGGATGCAGTACTTTCAATGGCACCTCACGAGCACAAAGCAGAGTGGAACAATCACCTCCATCTCCCTGCTGGCCACCCTCCTTTTGATTCCACCGAAGATACTGTTGGCATTCTGGGCTGCAAGTGGGCATTCTGGGCTGCTGGCTGGTGTCCTGCTGGCTGGTGTCATGCTTTTCATCCACCAGATCCCTCATGTCCTCAGCAGGGCTGTTCTTAATGAGTTCTTCTCCCAGTCTGTATATATGTCTGGGATTGCTCTGACCCAAGTGTAACGCCTTGTGTTCGGCCTTGTTGAATCAAAGAATCATAGAATAGCCAGGGTTGGAAGGGACATTAAGGATCATCAAGTTCCAAACCCCTGCCACAAGCAGGGCTGCCAACTGCTAGATCGAGTATTAGATCAGGTTGCCCAGGGCCCCATCCAACCTGACTTTGAATACCTCCAGGAATAGGGCAACCACATCGTCTCTGGGCAGCCTGTTTTGTCTCCTCACCATTTTCTCAATGAAGAACTTTCCCCTGACATAATTTTTCCCTCCTTTAGTTTAAATCATTCCCTCTTGTCCTATTACTGTCTACCCATGTAAAAAGTTGAATTTCATTAAGGCCCACTTCTGAAGCATGTCAAGGTCCCTTTGGAATGCATTCCTTTCTTCTGTTGTATTGACTGCACCATTCAGCTTAGTGTCTTCAGCAAACAATCCTACTGTCTAGGTTGCTGATAAAGGTGATGGGAACACTGGTCCCAAGACTGAAGCCTGAGGAACGCCATTTGTGACTGGCCTCCACCTGGACATAGAGTCATTGACCACAACTCTCTGGCAGCACACCATCCAACTAAATCTTTATCCACTGAACAGTCCACCCTCCAAACCCACGTCTCTCCCCTTCAGAGATAAAGATGTGACGGGGGATCATGTCAAAGGCCTTGCAGAAGTCCAGGTTGTTCTTCCTTGGTCCACTGATGCCATTACTCCATCATAGTAGGCCCACCAGATCCATTAGGCATGATCTGTCCATGATGAAGCCTCACTGCCTATCTTGGATCACGTGCTTGTCCCTCAGTTGCCTTAATGTGTTTTCCAGGGGGATCTGTTCCATGATCTTCCTGGGTGCAAATGTGAGGTCCACCGGCCTGTTGTTCCCTAGGTATTCCTTTCTTCCTTTCTTAAAAATGGGAGTGATGTTTCCCTTTTTTGATCCACCAGGGACTTTGCCTGACAGGCATAACTTGGCAACATCAACCAGTTCCTTCATAACCTGGGATTTATGCTGTCTGATCCCATGGACTTGCAAACTTTCAGTCTCATCACATAGTCTCAAACTTGCTCCGCTCTTACAATAGGATGGATTTTGCTCCTCTGGCCCATGCCTACGGGTTCAGGGATGTGAGTGGCGTGGGAAACCTGACTGCCAGTGAAGACTGAGACAAAGAACTCATTGAGTAACTCAGCCTTCTCCATATCTGTTGAAGCCATTTCTCGCTTTTCATTTATCAGAGGGATACACTCCACTACAACCCTTTGTTGAGGGTTTTCAACACCCTCAACAAGTGCTGTTCCATCTGTGCCTTGGCTTTCCTGATCCCGTCTCTGCATGTCCAGATGGCATACCTAGATAGTTTCCAGGCCACACATCCCTGTTTCCACCGCCTGTGCATTTCCTTCTTATCCCTCAGTTTGACCAGCAGGTCCTTGTTGGTCTTTGGCTGGTTTCCTGCCTCCTCTGCTTGATTTCTTATGCTACAGAGTGAAGAGGTAGGACCAGAAGTCTGCTGGGCTAATGGGAGCACATTCCTGTCCCCTCCCCGTGTTATTGCCCATGGATGCCTATCCCAGAGTATTTTCCTCAATGCAGCTTTCCAGCCACTCTGCCCCAAGCCTGTAGGATGGCATGGGATTGTTGTGACCAAAGTGCAGGACCCAGCAGTTGGTCTTGTTGAACTTCATCCCATTGGCCTCAGCCTAGCAATCCAGCCTGTCCAGGTCCCTTTGTAGGGCATTCCTGCCCTCAGACAGATCAACACTTCCTCCCAACTTGGTGTCATCTGCAAACTTACTGAGAGTGCACTCAAACCTCTCATCCAGATTGTCAATAAAGATGTTAAATAGGACCAGTCCCAATACTAACCCCTGGAGAACATGTCTCATGACTGGTTGCCAGCTGGATTTCACTCTGTTCACCACTATTCTCTGGGCCCAGCCACCCAGACAGTTTTTTTCCCAGTGAAGAGTACAACTGTCTAAGTCATGAGCTGCCATCTTCTCCAGGAGGATACTTGTAGGAGACAGTGTCGACGGCTTGTCTGAAGTCCAGGTAGACTACATCCACAGCCTTTTCCTCATCCACTAGGCTGGTCAGCTGGTCGTAGAAGGAAATCAGGTTGGTCAAACAGGACCTGCCTTGTATGAACCCATGCTGGCTAGGCCTGGTCCCCTGGCTGTCCTGTACATGTCGTGTAGTTGCAGTCAAGATGGTCTGTTCCATGACCTTCCCCAACAACAAGGTTAGGCTGTAGTTCCCTGGATCCTCTTTCTGATCCTTCTTGTAGATGGGTGTCACACTGGAAAGTCTCCAGCTGTCTGAGACCTCCATGATTGACCAGAATTGCTGATAAATAATTCAAAGTGGCTTGGCAATCACTTCTGTCAGCTTTTTTGGTACGCTGTGGTGGATCCCATCTGGCCCAATGGACTTCAGAAAGTCTAGGTAGAATAGCAGGCCGCTAATTGTTTCCTCCTGAATTGTTGAGGGTTTATTCTGTTTCCCATCCCTGACTTCCAGGTCAGGGAACTGAATACCCTGAGGATAACTGATCTAATTTTTAAATACAGAAGAAAAAAGGAATTGAGAACCTCAGCCTTCTCCTCATCCTTGGTGGAAATTTTCCCTGCCACATCCAATAAAGGATGGAGTTTCTCTTTAGCCCTCCTCTTGTTATTAATCTGTTTGTAAAAACATTTTTTATTATCTTTAACAACGGTGGCCAAATTAAGTTCTTGCTGGGCTTTCACCTTTCTGATTTTCTCTCCTAGAAACATCCTTGTGCTCTTCCTGAGTTGCCCGTCCCTTCTTCCATAGATGATAAACTCACTTTTTTTCCCGAAATCTCAGCGAAAGCTCCCTGTTCATCTAGGCCCGTCTTCTTCCCTGCTGGCTCATCTTATGGCACATGGGGAAAGACCATTCCTGCACCAGAAGGAAGTATTTCCTTCTTGAGGAATGTCCAGTCTTCTTGCACCAATTTGCCCTTCAGGACTGACTCCCAAGAAATTCTCCGAACCAATATCCTAAACAGTCCAAAGTCTGCCCTCTTGAAGTCCAAGGCAGAGGTTTTGCTTATCCCCCTCCTGCCTTCACCAAGAATAGAGAACTCTACCATTTTGTAGTCACTCTGCCCAAGACAGCTTCTGACCACTGCATCTCCCAACAGTCCGTCTCTGTCCATAAACAGCAGGTTTAGTGGGACACTCCTACTAGTAGGCTCTCTTACCAGCTGCTTGAGGAATTTATCTTTCACACACTCCAGGAACCTCCTAGACTGCTTCATTTGTGCTGTTCTGTATTTCCCGCAAATGTCAGGTAAGTTGAAATCCCTCATGAGAACAAGGGCTAGCAATTGTGAGGCTTCTGCAATTGCTTTTTTATCCACCTGCTGAGGTGGATAAAAAAAATGTCACCATTTAGCAGAGCTCTGGATCATTCCCTGGGAAACTTCAATTTCCGGCTGAGAAAACAGCACCTATGCTTCACATTTTCTCCCTAGCAGAGCAGTAGAAGACTTCAATGTATCTAAATTCACAATGATTGCAGGAAATAGTTGTGAAGAATGCTCAATCCTATTCACTGTATCATTAATCAATTATTTGAGAGAGTGGTCAGATACTTCCAGTGAACATGAGAGCAGATTGCAGTACGCAGTGCGGTGTGGAGTCTTGGCCATATTTTTCGCTAGTCTTGAATGTTACTGGTTTTCTTGCTGCCCTGCTACATTCAGCTCTAGATAAAGAGAATAACAGCTGGATAGAGGTGAAGCTGTATTTGACTTAAGGTCTCTAATCCCTTGTGCAGCCCTAGTGTTCACTTCAATTCATTAGTACTGTGGTTGCTGTGTAACTAAAGATTTTCTGCATATGAGTGCAATACAACTTGACCATTTGAGACCTTTCTTCTTGTGTTTTTGCATGTCTAAGATCAGAACATCACATAAACAAAAATCTGTAGTTGCAACTTGAATGTGGTAGTCTGCTTGTTTAAAAACATAGGTTTCCACTCTGAACAATGACTTTGCTCTGGATTCCTGTTTAATTTACATTTGAGACATATTTGGTTGTAATTTGTCAGGTTCGGTTCTAGCTCAATGGGGAATTCCCTTTCTTCCTGGCCAACGACTCCCTTGTGATGGTGAGATCTCCCTATATCCCTATAATGCGAATGTCGTGATGATTATTATGGAAGTATGTTTCTAAAATAAACTGTATTTCTTACTAATAAGGTATATAAAACTCATAGGACACAGTTGTGATTGCTGTCTCAGTAAAAAAAAAAATTAGGTCAGAGTTGAAAAACCAAAAATTTCAATTACATTTACAGGAGCAGCTGAAGGGGAGAAAAATCAATGAAAGGATCATACTTATTAGATACCTGCAGTTGCCATAAAACTGAAACTAAATCACACTGTCATCGTCTGAACTCCAGATAAATTGCTTGGAATTCAGAATTGGAGCCTGCAGAAATAATGGAAATGATATTCCAGTTGTTGAAGAAAGACATAGAACTTTCTATATCCACTGCCTCTCTAGATCTTGGTATTTCAGGGATCAAACACTGCCGTGTTACCTGTGTTATTATTTTTTTGTATAGGGACTCCCACTGTTTCTCTAACAAATGGAATAGTGCTGTTAATTGCATTGGCACCAACTGATTTGAGAATTATGTGTTTTTTACGATTGAGGTATTTCTTCTTGGTAGCCATCCAAGGTGACCTACAGCTAAGCTTCTCCTGTTTAACAAGTAAACAAACAATAAAACACAAGAGAGGGGATAACCAGTTCAAACTTTTCATTTCAGTAACTCATCTAGGAATACATTTATTCATTTATTTTTCTGTGACATCCACATGGAATTAGATACTCTACATTTTCTNACCTGCTCTTTCTAAATTCACTGCAATTTTCTGATTATTTGATTCCGAAAATTTCAATTTTTAGCTGTCATTAATTGTTTTAACTTCATAATTTGCTTTTTGGAACATCCTTGAGGAAAGCTGCTCTAGGCTAGATTTTACACTTTTTTTTTGTCCCATTTTGAATGGAAGTTTCTTGCATGGATATTAGCTCCCTCAAGGAGCACTTGTATAATAAATCAGCTAATTTTTGCAAGATGCTTAGATGTGTACAGAGGAGGCAAGGAAGGTGGAAAAATTCCAAACTGCATTGAGAGAGAAAGTGTACCAAGGCCATTTTAGACACTTTTTTGTCTAAACCATAGTAGTGATAATGTTCCAGTTCTCCAAACTGTCATCACAACCTCAGTGCTATGCTTTCTAGATTATGAGTATTATTGTTCTGTTTGAAACCATCCAATTTGTCAGTTGTGCTTATTATTTTTCTTTTGTGTGCGATTTTGTAAATCGTAGTGTAGACACTGATAATTGCTAGGACATCGGTGTTTACAGAAGTATGCGTTGTAGGCAACACCAACACATTATCCCATTTTATTGATGTAGAAATAGTTTATACAGGGTTATATATGGCTTCATGTAACATCAGTGTGGAAAAAACAATCCTAGCCACTCTCTACTGAAATGAAACGTAAGGTGCAATACTGTATACCAATGGAATGGAAAATACAATTTAAAAGCAACATGCAGTACGAGTTCAATGAGACTAAATACTTCTTTTAACAATTGAGTGATGATTGTACACCTTCTTATTAAAAGAGCTATATAGGAAAACAAAATGAAAGGAGCTTAGGAGCAGGCCTGCTATACTTTGAATTGACTCTGTGTGCGTGTGTGTTCACATGTGCACAGTGGAGAGGTGTTAAATAAGCTTGTCCTTTCATTCGATTTCCTTTAAGTGTTCAGGAAGATCTGATTTCAGAATAACGTTCTTCATCCATTCCTTCAAGGAAAAGAATTTTAAAATTGTCTCTGCCTTTATTTCATCCTAAAATTCAGTACAACAGACCACCTACTATAATCTAATATTTATTTCTATATTTATCCTGTCCCAATTCTGTAATTAAAAAGCCTTCCACATTGAAAGGTCTATTCTGGTATTACTAATTCTCTGGGAAAACTGGAGGGAAGTGTACCTGTCTGCTGTATTTGTAAATTTTCACACATTTAGCATTTTTAAAGTAAAAATATAACGGCAATTTCAATAGTAAACATGGAGTATTTAATCATCTAGTTCTAATAAAAGTAATAGTTTATACTTGTTAAAATGTTTACGTAAAAAAGTGAATAGAGATGTTTTACTGAGACTGTGAACTGATTCACATGATTAATTTTGAATCTACATTGTAGGTTGTATTCATTAGTTTGTATTTTCATATTGGTTGATTATATGTTTTCAATGTACATTTCACTGTTTGTGGCAGTGAAGTTATAGAAAGTGAAATTAGATTGCTGTAAATTTTTGTGAAGATATACGCAGGTCACTCTGAAAGTAATGCCTCCTATTTGTTTCCATGGAAACTACAATGCACACAAACAGTACAATAATGCTATTTTATAGGCAAATTCTCAGCTACAAAACACTATTTTTCAACATAGTCACGTCCATTAGCTATGCATTTTCACCAAAGATGAACAAAAGCCTGCATGTCATGTTTGTAAAAATCTGCATAGCTCTTCAGAACATAGCTTGTCTTTCAAGTCACTGTCATCACTACTGAAATGTACCACCCACCAATTCGCTGCACTCACGTCCGCTCTTTGGTCTCAATAAATGTTCATCAAGCATCAATGAATGTGAATAGGTGCAATTTTTTCTGCATGGAGAAATTCAATTCCACACATTTTCTTTAAACACACTTCCATATCAGACACCGTTTTGTCAGACTGCTCCTCTGCTATCATCTGTTGCACAGCAAAAAAATGTAATGGAATGTTGGTGGGAAGGTCCAACCTTTGCTGCCATGCAACCAACATTTGCCTCTGACATTGTGGGCCAACATAATGAAGTAGGAGGCGTTACTTTCAGAGCAGTCCTTGCATACGTATGTAATTAGAAGGGATTATTTACACGAGCTGTGCAGGTTCATGATTAATTTGAGATGGTCTATTAACTCTGTTTACAAATTAGTAAATGTGGATATTTAGGTGCCCATATTTTGAAAATGTTGCCTACTACCACGTGTAGTAAGCTGGCAGCCTGTGGCCTGCACAGGTACACTCTTTGCTGGGTAAAAAACTGGCTGGAGGGCTGGGCCCAGAGAGTGGTGATGAATGGAGTGAAATCTAGCTAGCAACCAGTCATGAGACGTGTTCTCCAGGGGTTAGTATTGGGACTGGTCCTATTTAACATCTTTATTGACAATCTGGATGAGAGGTTTGAGTGCACTCTCAGTAAGTTTGCAGATGACACCAAGTTGGGAGGAAGTGTTGATCTGTCTGAGGGCAGGAATGCCCTACAAAGGGACCTGGACAGGCTGGATTGCTAGGCTGAGGCCAATGGGATGAAGTTCAACAAGACCAACTGCTGGGTCCTGCACTTTGGTCACAACAATCCCATGCCATCCTACAGGCTTGGGGCAGAGTGGCTGATAGACTGTGCTGAGGAAAACAATATGGGTGTGTCAGTCAACGTTTGGCTGAACATGAGCCAGCAGTGTGCTCTGGTGGCCGAGAAGGCCAACAGCATCCTGGCCTGCATCAGAAATAGTGTGGCCAGCAGGAACATGGAGGTCATCATCCCCCTGTACTCAGCTCTGGTGAGGCTTCATCTTGAGTACTATGTTCACCTTTGGGCCCCTCACTACAAGAAAGACATTGAGGCCATGGAGCTTGTCCAGAGAAGGGCAACAAAGCTGATGAGATATCTGGTGCACAAGTCTTATGAGAAGTGGGTGAGGGAACAGGGATTGTTTAGGGTGGAGGAGACTGTCTACAACTGTCTGAAAGGAGGTTGTGATGAGGTGGGGGTCGGCGTCTTTTCCCAAGTAACTAGCAATAGGACTAGAGGGAATGGCCTCAAGTTGCACCAGGGGAGGTCCAGTTTGGATAATGGGAAAAACTTTTCCAAAAGAGTGATCAGGCATTGGAACAGGCTGCCCAGGGAGGTGGTGGAGTCACTGTTCCTGGATGTGTACAAGAAAAGTCTAGATGTGGTACTAAAGGATATGGTTTGGTGTGCAGTGGGAAATATTGGTGATAGGTGGACAGTTGAACTGGATTATATTTTCCAGTCTTTTCCAATCTTTATGATTCTGTGATTCTGTGATTCTATTTTCATTTTCTGTCTTAGTAAGTAGTTTTTATCTCAACCTTCAAATTCCAGATTTTTTTCCAATTCTCTCCTACATCCGCTTGGGAGTGGGGTAGTGCACAAATGGCTGTATGATGCTGAGCTGCTTGCTAAATTAAACCACCACAACAACAAAAAGCTTCTTTGCTTTCAGCCTTAATTGATTCCTGGAATGGATCACTCAGTAAGGAGAAACTTTTTGTTGAATGCCTTTATTACAAGCATTAGAAATAATCATTAATTCCACTAAATGTTCCACCAAACCCATTTTTTTAGATGGATTCCAAGAGTGAAGAGATTAATGATCTAAGATAATGAAAGTACGTCAGAAGATTTTACATGGCAAATGTGTGGTTGTAATGTAAATGTTAATCAAAAAACTCTTCTAAGGAAAAAGCTGCAGCATGATGTGTAGTATAGGCAGGATGTCTTTTTGCTTCATATGGATCTCCTTCACAGTTAGATGAGACATGCACTGTCCTCACATCACATCTTTCTACTCCCTTATCCTGAAAGTCAAATAGCTGAAGGAATTGTCTAAACATTTATGACATGACTTGAAATACTGTAAGTTGAGCTAAATCAATACTTCAGACATATTTTCATGTCTGGTCAAACAGATTTTCCACACAGTACGCAGACCCTTTCAATGAGCAAAACTCAGAATGGCTACAATAAGTGAGGAATTTATCTTTTACTGCAGCTAGTTTCTAAGAGAATTCTATTCCCTCCACCTGCTCTAAAGAAAACCTGAAAATAGGTCGGAGGAAATGATTAGAACTGTGTTTTTTTTCATTTGTTTGTTTGGTTTTTTTGAGATGCCACCCTGTGGGAGTATTAGAATAGTGAAAGTGGAGTCCAAGGATGAAGAAAGTCAGTTCATCAGAGTCCTACTAAATCATATTGTAAGATTTCAGGTAAGAGACTATTAGCATACCAATGTTTTGGTTGTTGCTGGGTGATGAGTGTGTACTCAGGACCAGGTCGAGCTGCTTGGTGGGGAAGAGCCACTGCCGTTATAGCATGGCCGCAGGGCTCCTGGTGGAGCCAAGACAGCTGGCCTTAGTTAGGCAAGATGTTATTCCATACCATTCCATTATCACACATTTAGGGGGTGAGTGTACAGCTGTGTGGTTCCTAGCTGCCAGCCAGGTTAAACCACTGCAATCATGCTGTTCAAAGGCAAGACATAAGGTACTGAATTGCATGAAAAATTCCTTTATGGAAAGCAGATGGTCAGTTAAAACACGGAAGAAGAAGAAGAGATAGTCATGGTGATAAATACTGAAAAAAATATTTGCAAGCACTTCAGATTAATAGTTGCTTTACAGTTTAGCTGAAGCCTATTTGGTGAATGTTGGTTGCTACTGAGTCAATAGAGAGGCATGGAAGAGAGGCATTTGTTTCTTACTGTGCACTGGCAGAAGTAGTACTTAGATGAGAAACTGTTCAATCACAGCATAAACCATCAAATTTATCATGTGATTTTAACCGCCTTTTCCTCTGGCTTGTTTGTCTACTTTGTCTGGATTTGTTCATGTCTTAGTTTCTAA